>JAAWVA010000707.1:0-18994 GCA_015227895.2 Colaptes auratus | reverse complement strand
ATTTCTCCAATATCTTTGGGAAAGTGAAACAATAATATTGCTTCAGCAAGATTTTCAGCTTAAGGAGACTTTTGTGATTTTAAAGGTCTCTGTATATTCAGTCCTAAACACTTGATTGACAACATTATACTGGCTTCTAAACTAGTTTTAATAAGTTAAGGTGCCTCTTTGCAGCTTGGAAGCTTTTAGTTATTTCTTTGCATTTGTGAGCTCACAGTATCTCTCTGTGTGATGCAAACTTTGGCTGTAACATGAGAACGTGAAACACCTTCCTGCAATAAGAAAGAAGGTGGTTCCTCGGTGGGAAATAATCTACGTTGGCCATAGCAAGAGCTACACATCAGTTCAAGCATCTCATTTAACACTTAAGATGTCTTTGCTTATATGGGCTGTGGTCCAGCAGCGTTAGGAAATCCTGGTGGATAGTAATCTGGGAACACAAAAAGCAGCAGTCGTACTTCAGCACAATTGATAGCCTCCACTTACCGGCAGTTTTGGGCTGCATGATCATGGAGATGCAATTAAGTGTCTTTCCCTGTGAGGGTGGGTCCTGCCAGATCTAGAATAGGTCACAGATGGGGCACTGTGGCTGTGTGGTTAAGTGTAATTGGACTTGCTCAGAAAGAGGTCCAGACTCGGGGCTCTCAGCAAAGTCAGACGTTCAGAAATGCAACATACCACTAGCCCAACACATCTGCCTCCAGCCCGACCTATCCAGACTGCACATTCAGGCTCTTTATATTTTTTTTACTTTTTCCTTTTCTTCCTGTGTTCTGTCAAGCAAGTAACTTTGCTTGCATCTCTGACTCGCCTGAGGAAAAGGAATACAATCAAGTGGGCAGGCTTTAGTCCTGCTGACTCTGTGGAGAGGAAACAGCTTAGAATCTTTGTTCAGGTATTTGTTGTCCTGAATTCACTCTGTGGGCTACCTGAGTATTTTTATTATGCATTTCAGGGGCTCCATAAGCTCAAAGCTCCCAAGTGCAAAGGAGTTCATTACCCAAGCTGTGACTGGTGCCATGGACAAAATGTGAAATACACGAGTAATAATTTGTTTACTTGTCTGAAACAAAGCAAATAGAGAGTGTCATTTCTGTTGAGAAAAACACACTTCATTTGGCAGAGACTTAGCATAGATGTTCCAGCGAATCGTCTCTTTTTGAGTCTGTCTAGAATAGGAAGAGTTGTGTTGGCTTCACAGTTCAGTTTGAGATTTGACAATGCCCAAGGGAGGGGATGAGTCATTGTTAAGGAATCCCCCACACCCCACAAAACTTGCAAATTTTATATTTGTAACATAGTGTCTGCCTTGAGGAGGCAAAATCATAGAATCATAGAATAGTTTGGGTTGGAAGGGACTTTAAAGATCATCTGCTTCCAACCTCCCTGCCAGGTCAGGACTCCTTCTACTAGACCAGGTTGCTCAAGGCCTCATCCAACCTGGCCCTGAGCACCTCCAGGGAGTGGGCATCCACAACTTCCCTGGACAACCTATTCCAGTGTCTCACCACCCTCCCCATAAAGAATCTCTTCCTAAAATTCAGTCTGAATCTACCCTCTTCCAGCTTAAATCCATTCCCTCTCATCCTATCACTACAAGCCCTTATAAAAAGTCCCTCCCCAGCTTTTTGTAGGCCCCCTTCAGGTACTGGAAGGGTGCTATCAGACCTCCCTAAAGCCTTGTCTTCTCCAGGCTGAACATCCCCAGTTCTCACAGTCTGTCCTCACAGGGGAGGTGTTCCAGCCCTCTCATCATCTTCGTGGGCTTCTTCTGAACCCACTTCAACAGTTCAATCTTCTTGTGTTGGGGACACCAAATTGAACACAGTACCCAGTGGGGGGGTCTCAGAAGGGCAAGAGTAGACAGGCAGAACCATCTACTCATCCTGGTTATCAGGATTAACAGAATCACGGAATCCAGAATGTCAGGGGTCAGAAGGACTCTAGGGATTATGGGAGTCCAGCCACTCTGCCAAAGCAGGAAAACCTAGTGGGGCTTTGAAGGAGACTCCACAACCTCTCTGGACAGCCTGTTCTAGCGCTCCCTCACTGTAAAGAAGTGCCTCCTCTTTTTGAGATGGAACCTCCTGTATTCTAGCTTGTACTCTTTGTTCCTTCCTATCACTGGGCACCACTGAAAACAGACCAACATGACACACACACCTCAATATTTTATAGATCCCTCAGCCTTTTCTTCTCAAATCTAAACAGCCTCAGGTCTCTCAGTCAGGGAGTTCAAGATCCACAATCATCTCATAGCTCCTGTGGGACTAGCAACCTTTTGCTAGTTTTTGGTGCTATTTCAGAGGGGCACATCCGACTCAAAAATTCATCCAACTACACCCCGTATCGACTCTAAATATTACATGGACAACACCTTTCAAGTATCACCTTGTGTATATAAAAAAACCCAAGGTGCAATCAAACTTTGAATGGATCTGAGGCTCTTTGATTGGTACTAATTGCTGTACCTTCTCTGGCTTGTTTCTCAGTGCAGTTTTAAAGGGAGGCATAGGGATTTAAGATACTTTTGTTGGCATGGCCCACTCAGAGCTTCTCTTCCTGGAAAATGTCCACAGGCTAAGGATGAACCTGGTTGTTACACACTTCAGGCCTTCCCCATTGCACTAATTTTACTATCACTTGGTTGTATTGGATGTTCTTAAACTTAAATTTCCTCCCTATTTATTACAATTATTGGGGGTTTCTCACCTTTTAAGTGATGCAGGTGAATCAAATCAGTGTCTTTGGGATCCAAAGTAGCTGTAGGACATTGTAGAGACAGAGATAAAGTCATCAACTTGTCACGCTTTCCAAGTGGGTTCAGAGCATGAAATGGGATCAGTCTGTCCCCTGGTTATTCAGTGTGTTGTATCACCTCCACCTTGTCCTTCATGTCTGCAAGTACCTGTCTTGAGCTCCTGACCTTCAGAGCTGCTTCCATACTAAGCTGCACCCTTGCATAGCATGGTCTAATTCCTTCCCAGGGCCAGGGGAGCCCAGGAGAGTAACACAGTCCCAGGCAGAATGATACAGTCTCAACGAGGCTGTAATGCTCAGTTCTGTGGAGAGAGAATGTTTTCTCAATGCTGGATTGAGCACCAAGAAGACCTTGCAAGAAGATAGGTGTTGTTGGTCTCAAGAGAGGCAAGAACAGAGCAAAAAGGGTTTGTACATATATGAGTTAATGAAAAGAGCTGAACAGTTTAACTCTACTGATGGTCTTCCAAAGCCATTGGAATTAGGGAATTAGGATCACATTTAAAATTTACATATCAGGAAATCAAGTCATTAGAAATGTCACACAATTCATTTCATGAGGTGTCCATCTCTGCACTGCCAGGAGGATAGCTGCTATAGTGAACTAAGCTGCAACCCTTCAGCCAAAACACTTGTTAGTGTTAGCTCAGCTCCATTTCTCACTCTTACTCCCTTCCACCATATCTCTGGTGGCACAAAGCCCACTGTAAAATCGGAACTTGCCTTTCACGTGGCCAGGCTGCACTGAAGAAGCAGCATTAAATGCCTTTCACACATTCCCCTTTTGTGATTGAGGACAGACAATTTCCATCCTCGCTAGTCCTTGATGCTGTAATCCAATTGTTTCTCTAAATGCTCTACTAGTCTCAGCTTCCCATTTCAGGATGAAAAAATAAGTCATCAATGTAAAATGGTGGTATTAAGGGGCATCCATCTGCATTTTCACCCTGGAGGTTTTCTGAAGTCAGCATACCATTGCCAGGGTGAAATGGTTAGTTGAATAGAATGATGTCTCACTTCAATCAAGTGGCTGAGCTCAGAGAGACACGTAAAGAAACAGGGAACACAGTGACCACTGTGGAAGAAACCATTTCAGGAATATTATAGGCTTAAGCTTGAGATTCCTTCTCCTTTGCTTGTCTTGTTTGTACCAGGCATCTAATGCTGAAGGAGCTGGGGCTGTTTAGTTTGAAAAAGAGAAGGCTGAGGGGAGACCTCACCACACTCTACAACTACCTGAAAGGATGTTGCAGAGAGGCTGGTGCTGGCCTCTTCTCACAGGTGATTAGTGACAGAACAAGAGGGAATTTACGTTTAGACTGGACATTAGGAAAAAAATTTTCATGGAAAGAGTGGTCAGACATTGGAAGTGCTGCCCAGGGAGGTGGTTGAGTCACAACTTGGATTGTGTTTAAAGGTCATTTGGATGCGGTGCTGGGGGGTATGTTTAAGGTGACCATTATAGAGTAGGGTTATGGTGGGACTTGGTGATCCCAAGGGTCTTTTCCAACCTGAATGTTTCTGTGATTATGTGATTTAAGTGTTCCCAGTACTTTATGGAAATATAATATATATGTATGTGTTTCACCTACCAAAATATTTTGCTGTATTTTTTTTCATAGAAGTGGTCTGTGTGTAGATATTTGCTCCCAAGGACCTCTAGTTGTATTGCCTGTTGTAAAGTCAGGAACCTCAACTGGTTTAAAGACTTGGATTGCATTTGTCAGCATTAAAGAGGAATAGTTTGCCATAATACTTTTGTTCTTCATCTGTACCTTTCTTTTGTCTAGCGTTCTTCACAACTTCTCTACCCTTTCTGATACCATAGGCATACTCTTGCTGTGTGCCAGTTCTCTGTCACACAAGTGCACTGGCACTGTCTCTTAGACCTTATAGCTCTGCAGTGGGATTTCAGTCACTTGAAAAGGCTTTAACTTCTCTGCTTCCATCTCATTTATATCCATCTAAAACAGGGCATGATCAAACTCCACTACTGAATCTCATTTTTCTGACTCACTGGTACATATTTATAATGAGAGTGTTCAACAGAGTTTTAAATAGCAGCTTTATTTATGGACATCCCGTCCCTTTTTCTGTGCCAAAATGAGTGCAACACTAGGAGTTGACAGTTTTAGTGTTTCCCTTATTTGAAGGTGCCTAGTTTGTTTGCATCTTCTAAGCTCCAGTGTAAGAACGTTGTACAGGTCCTTTTAGTTTTCAGGGGAGATTGATTGCTCTAGTAACCAAGAGTTGTCACTGTCATGATTTTAACTCAGCCAGCAGTGGAGCTCTAACAGTCAGCTCACAATTTTCCAAGTCAGAAATTGAACCTGGGCCTCCCATGCAGCAAGAGAGAATTCTGTCACTGAACCACCAATGCAACCCTAAATCCCCCACCCCTTCCCCTCCAAGGGGGCAAGAAGAAAAACAGACCCAGGAGCCAGAGTTAAGGGAGATTTACTGGTACCAGGTAATACGAAGATAAGTATCAGTGTACATAGGAGCAGGGGAACAGACAAAACGCAAACCACACGCACAAGCAACCTGAGCCAAAAGGGAAGCACCCACACACAGAAGTGGGAAAAAGGCAAGAAAAACCCAGAACAGGAAACTTTAGAAGCCAAGTCCTTCTGGCCCCCAGACAGCCCCATTCCATTTGAAGTGAGCATGGTGCTGAATACTACATCAGCAGATTCAGTTGGTTAAAACTGTGACAGTCACACAAATCAGAAGTGCAAACTCTTCACTGCTGGCAGCTGAACAGCACAGAATCACAGAACTGTCAGGGTTGGAAGTGACTTCAAAGATCATCCAGTTCCAACCCTCTGCCATGGACAGGGACACCACCCTCTAGATCAGGTTGCTCAGAACCCCATCCAGTTTGGCCTTAAAAACTTCCAGGGATGGGGCTTCTACCACCTCCCTGGGCAACCTGTTCCAGTGTCTTCTTCTTTCTAACATCCAATCTGAATCTACCCACTTGTAGTTTTGTTCCATTCCCCCTAGTCCTATCACTACTTGACACCCTAAAAAGTCCCTCAGAAGCTTGCTTGTAGGCCCCCTGGATACTGAAAGGCCACAATAAGGTCTCCTTGGAGCCTTCTCTTCTCCAGACTGAATAATTCCAACTCTCTCAGTCTGTCTCTATAGGAGAGGAGCTCCAGCCCTCTGATCTTCCTCATGGCCCTTGTCTGGACATGTTCCAGCATGACCATATCTTTCTTGTAATAGGGGCTCCAGAACTGGACATAGTACTCAAGGTGGGGTCTCACCAGAGTGGAGTAGAGGGGGAGACTGCTGGCTATGCTTCTCTTGATGCACAGATATATCTGTCTGTATTTTTATACTCCTCATAAATTATCATTTACTAGCAGAGGTGGATTTTTTTGTTGCTGTTGGTTGATTGGTTTGGTTTGTTTATTTGTTTTTGGGTTGTTGTTATTGTTGGTTTTGTTGTTGTTGTTTTATTGTTTGGTTGGTTTTGGTGTTTTTTTCCACAAACATCATTATCACTTTATCCTGAAGTAAGAGCTGATTGTCCCACAAAATCTTCTGCTGGTCACAGTCCACAAAACTGTTTAAGATCCACAAAGTTTGGATCACTTTCTCTTGCCTAAGCTGCCCAGGTTAATCTAAATTTAGGGAGGTCCACCAAGTGAACCACATTTACCAATGATTGCCCCCACAGGGAATTTGGTAAATACCTCCAGAAATACTGAACAAAATCATCACCAAGCAGTACCTACTGAGGTATCCTGTGTCCTTCAGGGCAGTCACTTTACAATCCGCAAAAATAGATCTTTTGCTTTGTTACAGAGTACAGAATTAACCAGGTTGGAAGAGACCTTCGAGATCATCAAGTCCAACCTATCACCCATCCAACACCATATAATGAACTAAACCATAGCACTATGTGCCTCATCCAGGTTTATTTTAGACACTTCCAGTGGTGGTGGACTCCACCACCTCTCTGGGCAGCCCATTTCCAATGGCAAATCACTCTGTTTGGTTGGTTGCAGCAGGTCTTGAGTCTTTAGGGCTTTATAGTTGTCTGGGCACAGTATGAGATGGTGAGTATGAGTGCTGGAGAGGACTAGCCAGGGTGGGTCAGGTAGGAGTGTTCATTGTGGCAGAAACTGGAGATCTCCCGAGCATTGTGTCCATCACCTTGCAGAGGAACAAGGGGCAGTGCTGACATGCATTCCATGTCTGCCTGGGATCACATTCACCAGGGTTCTCCCACCCGGGGACTGTTCCTCTCTGAAAAAGATTTCTTGCATATCATATGTATAAGTGTGCATAACACAATATGGTGTCAGCAGAGGGAGGGAGAGAGACATAAATATATACATATGTGTGTGCTCGCCTACATACGTAAATATCTGTATGTATAATACACACAGAAACTTAAGTATACATTAACCAAGATAAGCTGTGTTTGCCAGTGCTTTAATCTCAGTGGGAGACTGTTATTGCTGGAGCAGCCTCTTGAGCACCAGCTGAGGATAGGGAAACGAGATTCTGGCATGCAGGGTGTGGGAGGAATATCTCTTGTCTATCCCCCCTTACTTGTTTCAGAGTAACACACCAACATTCACGTGGCCATGTGATATAAGCATGCAAGCAGGCTCCAAAAGGAGCTTTTCTTGGTGAGCCTATATCTCTTATACCACTAGTAAATAATGTGTTGTCATGCCAGGAGATAATAGGAAATGCTTCAGAAGGCAGAGTTTTTCTGTGAGAAGATGGAAGCCTGTTTGTATTTACTCGTTCCTGTTTGTCTCACTATAGAAGAGGATATTTTGTCTGTGTAAGTCTGTACATGCACACTTAGAGAGAGGGGGAAGATAAATTTCTTTCAGCTTGCCACATTTTGTTTTTTTAATGTTTTCCTTGTCTTGCCTTTCGCTTAGAGCACCAGGAGTCTGTGGCATCTAGATGCTGTGTGCTGTTGCTTGACCATCAGGTTAATGCTGTGATATCCTCTCTCAGGGGCCTGTAATGTGATATCCTCTTCAGAGGGTGGGTGATGTCTTCTCTTAGGGGGTGTGATGTGTTGTCCTCTCTCAGGGTCTGCCACATGTTTTCTCTCTTCTGGGGGATGCCACACATGCCTCTCCTGCAATGTCCAACAAAGCGTAAATCAGCACAAGAATCCTCCAGGCACAGTCCACACAGCAACCCCATGCAATGTGTTGGCTCATCTTGCCAGGGGACTGTGGCGGCAGGACACAGAAAAGCCTGTAAAATCCTCTTTCCTTACAAACCTGTGGGCTCTGGCACGTCCACACAGCCAACCATTTCCAGTTGTTGAAATCAACACTACCAGAGTTGCCAGTGCACCAGGTGGGAAGGGAAAATGAAAGAAGAAAAAATGTTCCTCAGGCCCCAAGGAAATACAAAGGCCAGTGTTTGGAAAGCAGAACAGAACAGGAGAGAAAGAGAAAAAAGGAGAGAGAAAGAAAAAGGAGAAAGAAAGAGAGAATGAAAGAGAGAAAGAAAGAAAGGAGCGAAGGGAGAAAGAGGAAAAAAGAAGAGAGAAAGAGAGAAAGGAAAAGAAAGAAGGAAGAGAAGAAGAGAGAGGAAGGAAAGGAAGAAAGAAAGAAAAAGGAAAGAAGAGAGAGAGGAGAGAGAAAGAAAGTACATAAGGTTTGTTCATATTGGGCCCAATAAGCAATAATTCAGGTTTTCCTTCCAGCTCATGGAGGGCCCTGCGTGAAGTGCAACTGTGCTGAAGCAAACAGTGACATCAGTGTGAAATGGGGTCTGCAAGACCAGGTTTGGAGCCTTCATGAAAACATTTTTAAGAAGGGCTGTTCTAACACACATGGAAGGTATTAGCACAGCCCCTCCCCAGATAGCACAGACAATGTCAGTGAAAAACTGGCTTTCCTGGGCCAAGTGTCAACTGCCAGGGCTTAAATTGCATGATAATGAGCCTGTGTTACTGCTATATATTTGAAGTGCTGGCGATGTATTTGGCACCACATGAGGCAAAAAAGGAAAGCATATCTTCACTCTAAAGAGCTGTATGAAAGCAGGCAGCACATGATGTGATGCACTGAAGGGATCTACGTGGAGCGTTGTAGTCAAGTGGAAATTGTTTTCTGCGATGGTAAAACAACACTCCGTGTGAATAAATTCTCTACGGCCCCAAATGGACTGCAGCTCCCTATAATTTACAACACATTCTAATTGGTTTGAAAATACAAATGTAATCTTTTAACCCCCTTAAAAAAACACCAACACACACAACTGAAAGGGGCTGGGTGTGGAAGCAACCTTAAAAAGCTTTGCTTCAGATTCGTAAACACCAAGAGAAAGCTCATCCAACCCATTCTTGAATTACTTTCCGTGCTTTCAGCCATTCAAATAACAGGTCTCCATTATCTTTAATTCCAATTAATTAAATCATTATGAAGAGTACTGGAAAACCATAAGGATCCTCATGATTTAATTTGCTGCTATAAAGCAGCTTGTGCTTGGATTTAGCTCCCTCTCCCTTGCAACATGCCCTTCCTCATCGCTGCAGGTGGAGTTTGAGCCGGTCACAGACAACCAGTCTTTGGATTGTGGTTTAAAAATTAAAACCAGCTTTACAGGGTCTGAGACCTTCTCTTGGGTGAGTGAACCCCAGGCATGAGAAGAGATCTAGCACTCAACAATCACTCCTTTTTGGCTTAGAAGTGGATGGTCTCAAGCCTGCATGGTGTACCTGTTATAAGAGCCAAATGAGATCGTTCTTTGAGAGGAAAGAGTGGTGGCAAGAGAGGACCTGTGAAACATTGCTTTTTGTTCACTGCACTGGAAGATGGGGGTGCATGAGTGGTGTTTGTACCTCTTTGGGTTCGGCTGGGAGCCAAATCCAATGGGCGTTCCCAGAATCACAACCTGGTGTCAATTGTCTGCATATAAAGGACAGTTGTGGGCAGGAGCTGGGCTTTTGTGCTGTTTTGTTGACTTAGCTTTCTACCCTGCATTGGAATGTTCTCCATCCAGAAAAAATAAATCCTGTCTCTTTCTGCCAGAATATGGTTTTGGGTTGAATAAGTGTCATCCTGAATCATCTGTGATTAGGGGAGGGTGTAGGTTAGAAGAGGGTTTACTGAAGAAGTTGTATTATCTTAAAGTAGATCTGTACAAAGAAATATTTAAGCAATGCTTTGCCTTTGGTAGAGCTTCAAGCTACAAACAAATTTCAAAGGGGTTTTACAAAAGTCTCTTCAGTGTCTTCAGAGTGATGGGATAGGTGGAATAGTTGTCTAATCTGAAGAGCATTAGATGGGATTAGTTTAACATTCACAGCCATAAAGCCACCCCATACCAATTCTGGAGGAAAGGCTCAGAGTTTAAAGTAATATTCAGTGTTGGAGAAATGGTCTGACACAAACAGGGTATGATTCAGCAAGAGTATGTGCAGAGACATCATTCTGCTGGTATAGGGTGAAAAATCCAGGTAAAAGCCATTTCCAGAGAGAGTTTAGGGAGATCACAGATGGCTGCCACCCAAAAATTGTCCGTGTTGTCACACTGCTGTGGAAGAGCAGATATCCAACAGGGACATAAAGCTGGATCTCCCATATGTTTTGATACCTTTGTAACTGCTCAGCCATTTCACAAAACCTCAGTGTGGTCTCTTGTGGCCACACAAACATGATTTCAGTTTGGTCAGCATGGTTTGAGATTGGTCAGCACATGCACATGATGTGTATATGCCACAGAGCATGGGGCCTTTGTGTTTAGACACCCATCTTAAGATGGAGTTTCATTGCAAACTGGACATGTTCCAGCCCACAGAAGTAGAACTGGCTCATGCACACCCACATGTTGTCCTGGTTGGAATTTAGGAGACTGGAAAACAGACATCCTGAACCACTGATGAGGTGTATTGCCAGCAACAAACCTTCTGAATCTTCATAGAATGCTTTAGGTTGGAAGGGAGCTTTAAAGGTCATCTATTCCCACCCGATCTTGTCTTCAGCAGAGGCAAGGTTCCCAAGGAGCTAGGCAATCATAAAGACATACTGTTCCTAATAACAATGGTAGGCTTCTGAACTGCCTGAGAAAGTAATCAGAGGACTGGGATGTACTAAGGCAGCAGGACTGCAAGACAGAGTTGTGAGTAATGACGTATTTGTGCGTGAGCTGTTCACTTTGCACTACTCTTCATCTATTGGGAAGATTTGGATCAACGGCTCTTGGGTTTTGAAGTCCTTTGTGTTACCAGAGGATGTTATTTTCTCTTAACAGCATCCAGATGTATATTAAGTAAATTAACAAGATATCGCTGGAGCTTTAGAGGAAATACTTTTATCGCTAAAAAACAAGACCAAGTAACTAATCTGGAAACCCAAAATCAGTTCACAAATGTGACAAGCTGTAGGCTAGTTAAGGTGAACCATTTCTGTCCATTCCACCCCACGCTCTTCTCTTCCCTGAGAGCGTAGAATATGAATTAAGAAGCACAAAGCTCTTAGGCACTCAGATTACCAGCTAAAACATAGTAATGATAGCTGATGATTGAGTGACTCAGAGACTTCAATCATGTGGAGTAATAGATCATTAGAAGTGTTGAACACTCTGTCTGACATGTTTAAATTTATGTATCACATTCTCTAAAATAATAGCTAGTAAGAGGTTAAAAGCTTGGGAGGGTTGTGGGATTTACATGCAAAACCACAAAGAGGTGATAGTTTGAATGGTGGTACCAGTTAAGTAGCTCAAGATTACCTACTAGTTATTTTAAATAGGGTGAAAAAGGGGCTCAGTTATAACAGTTTTAACTGTGTTCCTCTCAAATTACATTTCAGAATGTGGAAGTGGTTTAAGTAAATGTATTTTAGCTGCTGATGCAGATTAGGATCCACTATTGGGAGCCACTACTCATCTTAGTGGATGGCCAGCCATGAAATAGTTTAAATACATCATTTTGGATCAGAACCATACATCTGTATAATCAAACATTATAC
The DNA here is from genome assembly GCA_015227895.2 of Colaptes auratus. NCBI lineage: Eukaryota > Metazoa > Chordata > Aves > Piciformes > Picidae > Colaptes > Colaptes auratus. The sequence continues at coordinate 7,265 of JAAWVA010000707.1, read as the reverse complement.
ACTAACATGGTTAGATTCTTTCAGATAAAAGAAAATCAACAGTCTTAGTACTGGGTGATAAGAGCTTACAGTTCATCTCTGATTAAGTTCTTTGAAGGCAATGATCTTCAAAGGACAATGCAGGTTTGTTTCCCATGAGATGACCACCTTGCCTTTAGGTGTGGCAGGTCTCTGCAGAAGCTGAGGCTGCTCCTGGGGAGCCCAAGACAAACAGGACCATTCCTGTTCAAAACATGAAAGGGCAACTCTTGCAGTTCTCTCTCCTTAAACTGTGAAAGTCAATGATGAAATTAGAGTAGGATGTGGAGCAGGGATTAAAATAAACACATAAGAGAGGTCTGTAAAATAACTCAGTTGAAATATATGTCTCAGTTTGGAAAGGTGCCAAAAATCCATGTTGGACTGCAGATGTTGTGATGAAGTGTTTTAAGATGTAGTTCATCATGACAAAGGGAGTAGCTGATGCACTCAGAGTATGAGCTATACAGCCCCCAAAAGTACCATAAATGCAGTAATTCACAGTGATGTGAGGCCAGCCGGTGTGCTGTGCTGTTGTGCCTTGCATTGTGTTGTCATGAAACCATAATGTTGTAACAATGGGTAGTGGCAACACGGCATCACACTGTTGAGTCAAAGATCTGGCGGTATTTTTGGTGGCTTGATGACAGGCAGATCTGCTCGTTTTGACTGGGTGAATCTCCTTCTTCCAGATTTATCAAATCTAGTTTCATAGTTTCATAGTTTCATAGTTTCAGTTAGGGTTGGAAGGGACCACAAGGTCATCTAGTTCCAACCCCCTGCCATGGGCAGGGACACTCTACACTAGATCAGGCTGGACAGAGCCTCGTCTAGCCTGGTCTTAAACACCTCAAGGGACGGGGCCTCAACCACCTCCCTGGACAACCCATTCCAGGGCTTCCCACCTCACGGGGAAGAACTTCATCCTCATGTCCAGACTGAATCTCCCCACCTCCAGCTTCATCCCATTCCCCCTAGTCCTATCACTCCCTGATAGTCTGAAAAGTCCCCCAGCCTTCTTGTAGGCCCTTCAGATACTGGAAGGCCACAATGAGGTCACCTCGGAGCCTTCTCTTCTCCAGACTGAACAGCCCAACTCCTTCAGTCTGTCCTCATAGGAGAGGTGCTCCAGCCCTCTGATCATCCTCGTGGCCTTCTTGGACACGCTCCAGCACCTCCAGATCCTCTTGTAATAGGGGCTCAGAATGGACGCAGTACTCCAGGTGGGGTTACCAGGGTTGAGTAGAGGGGGAGAATCACCTCTCTTGACCTGCTGGCCACACTTCTGATGCAGCCAGGATCTGATGGCTTTCCGGGCTGCAAGTGCACATTGAGAGATCATGTTGAGCTTCTTTCGTCTTGTGACAGGCCTATCCTCTGCTCTTTCTTGTTCTACCATCCTGGCTAGTATGTGGCATACCTCATCCATGGATCTGTAAATAGGAGAGAATGGCATCAGGCCAGACTGCCTCCCTCGTGGTGGGTGTTTCCTGGGAATGCTGTTTGCTTTGGTCTCTCGACTCACTCGCCAAGCTCAGGAGCCTTTGGCAATCCAAGAATTTCTACTTTTCGTGCAGTGGAGGGTGGATTTACACTCATATTTTCCTGGGAAGTATGAGGAGGGTCTGAACCCTCCTCAGGTTACACTGTGACTGGGAGTGGAAGCTGCAGTAATCACAGATTTACATAATGCCGTACATGGTTCCAACAAATGTAGCAAAACCTGGAGTTCTGTTTCCATCAGACTGCTTTCACGGGGTGGTATCATGTCACTTCTCTTCATTTAACATCTACAGCTCATAAAGTACGTGTGGCTTATCTTTTCTCTTACATAACTTTGATAAGTACAGCACAGTCATTACACTGGAAAATGCCAAGAAAAATAGCTTGGAAAAGTGAGGATTTGGGGAATACTGCAGACATAGCTGCTACTACTCTTACTGAAAACGTGGTCATTAGCTTCAGTGTGAGCAGGACTGGGACACTGAGATTAACTAAAACTCTTCTTATGTACGCTTTTGCTATTGGCTCCCTGCTTGCTTGAGTGAAGCTTTTAGTAAAGGAAATTGTAAGACATGCCTGTTCCTATTAAAAAACTTTCTTTTCATCTTATTTTTTCCTTTCTTTTTTTTCCCTCTTTCTTCTTCGCTTTCTCTTCATTTTCCTCCTCTCTCTCTTTTCCTCTTCACTTTTCTCTCTTTATTCTCTTTTTTCTCTCTCTCTTTTTCCTCTCTTTTTCTTTTTCTTTTTCTCTTCTTCTGATACATATGAACTAATGACAGCACTAAGTGGTGCACTGTCTCTCCTCCCTTTTCCTCACCCTGACCTCTACACATGCTCTTTTGGCAGCAGCCACCTGACTGCAGAAGCAGCCCCAGCCACATACCTCCACGGGGCAGCTCTCGGCAGGAGGCCTCCTCCTGCTCCACTCAGACATGTCAGGACAGCAGCTTGAAACACTTGTCAAAATACAAAGTGAAATGAAATTGTCTGATTCTATGAAAAGCTTCTCCCACTCCCTTCAGATGCTGCAATAGGGATGTTTTCAGAACGTGGTACCAGGAATTACCCCAGTGCTGCTCATGTTCCACAGTGCCAGGGGTGAAGGCGTGTCCTGTGGCAGCGGGGTAGATATACCAGAGCTGCAAAGCCTACAAGTCAGGAAAATTAGCATCTCAGTAGGTATTCTGCCTTACTGAAAGTCAGCAACAAAGTTAGGAAGGACAAGTAGAAGAAGAGAGAGGGATTTCTTGCTCCTGGATGTTTTGTCAAGATCTGCGCTGTACAGCAGCAGCAGTAGAAGGCTTATTGTAAAAGTGGATGGAAGCCTGTATTTACCTAAAGCAGTGAAACAAGAATCCATGAGATACTACTGTTAGCATAAGCTCTGTCAGAACAATGATTGTCTGATGACATGTTCCTAGACATGAGAGAACCTCTCCAGGGACAGCCATGAGAATTGTTGAATTCTCCTTCACTTCCTTCACATCAGGTCACCCAAGTCAACAGTGCTCATTGCACAAGCAAAGAGAGAAGAATTAGCCTCTCTCGGGGAAACAAACTAATCTACCTCTTGGCTAATCAGGAAGGTCCCCATGGACTGGAGATTAGCAAATGTGACACCCATCTACAAGTAGGGATGGAAGGAGAATCCAGGGAACTACCGACCTGTCAGTCTGATCTCAGTACCAGGGAAGGTCATGGGAAAAAATCATCTTGAGTGCCATAACATAACATTCACAGGACAATCAGGCAATCAGACCCAGTCAGCATGGGTTCATGAAGGGCAGGTCCTGCTTAATGAACCTCATCTTCCTGTATGAACAGGCGACCCGCTTAGGGATGAGGAAAGGTCTGTGGATGTCATTTACTGGACTTCAGTAAAGCTTTGAGACTGTTCCCACAGCATCCTCATGGCTGGCCTGGGCATGGCAAAGTGTATACTCTGCTGTGTCAAACACTGGCAGGGATGGCTGGCCCAGGGAGTGGCAATGAATGGAGTTAAACCCAGCTGTGGGCTGGTCGCAAGTGGTGTTCCCCAAGACTAAGTGCAGGGGATACTCTTGTTTACAGATTTACAGCTTCACAGATCGTATCTGTGGAAGGGACCCTCAGAGATCCTCTTGTCCAAACCCCCAGCAGTCAGCAGGGACACCTCTAACTAGATCAGGCTGCCCAGGGCTGCATCAAGACTGATCTTGAATGTCTCCCAGGATCAATCACTTCCTGGGAAACCTGTCCAATGTTTTTACCACTCAATTGCAAAGAACTTCCTCCTTATGTCTGACCTGAATATATTGCTCCAGTTAAAACCATTGCCTCTCCTGTCATGAGAAGCCCTTCTAATATTTTTATCAATATTTTTAATATCTTGATCAATGATCTTGACAAGGAGATTAATAGCACCTTCAGCAAGGTTGCAGACCACACCAAGTGGGGTGGGAGTGCTGATTTGCTGCAGGGCAAGAAGGCTCTTCAGAGGGACCTGGACAGGCTGTGTCAGTAGGGGTGAGGCCAATCACATGGGCTTCAATGAGGCCAAATGCTGAGTTCTGCCCTTGGGCCACAAACAACCCCATGCAACACTACAGTCTTGGGCTGAGAGGGCTGGAAAGCTGCTTAGCAGAAAGGGACCTGGGGAATGTGGACCAACTATGGTCTGAACATGGACTACAGTGTGCCTGAGTGGGCAAGTAAACAATGACATCTGGCCTGCATCCGGAACAGTGTGGCCAGCAGGAGTAGAGAGGTGATCCCACTGCACCCAGCACTGGAGAGGTTGCACCTTTAGTACTATGTTCAGTTTGGGTGCTGCCACATCCAAGTGCTGGAGCAGGTCCAGAGAAGGGGAGCAAAGCTGATGAAGGGCCTGGAGAGTAAGTCTTATGAGGAGTGACTGAGGGAGCTGGGTTGTTTAGTCTGAAGAAAAAGAGGTTGAGGAGAGATCTAATTGCTCTCTACAGCTGCCTGAAGGGATTTTGTAGAGAGGTGGGGGATAGTCTCTTCTCACAAGTCACAAATGATAGGATAAGAGGAAATGGCATCAAGTTACACCAAAGGAGGTTGAGGTTAGCACTAGGAAAAATTTCTATATTGAAAGGTTATCAAAGACTGGAACAGGCTGCCAGGGAAGTGGTTGCATCACCATCCCTGGACGTATTTAAGATATGGTGCTGAAGGATATGATGTAGTAGTGGCCTGGTAGAGTTAGAAATGGTTGGACTCTTGATGATCTAAAGGTCTTTTCCTACTATAGTGATTCTGTGAAAATAGGAGTCCCATATCCTTGAAAACAAGTGGCTTTCTTGTGCAGGGGTGAGGTTCTTATTTCAATTGCCAGGGGTCACATTCCTTTTGTCCTCTTCTTTTAAATTGAAAATTAATCCATTATATATTTCCCTGACATTTCCTCTTTTGCTCCTTCTGAGCTGAGAGGCATGAAATCAGTCTCGTTCTTGGGCTCAGCAAGCAATGTGTGCATCATCTCAGAGTATGAGATGAAAGAGTAGGTGCTTAGTCTCTCAAATTAAAGGGGAGATTTTAAATCATATTCATTAGCTCAGCCTGATTAAAGTTATTGAGATTATGTTTAATGTTTACTAAAGGAGAGCTGAGTTATTTAAAGTCTCATTCTTTGCAGATCTCTGTTACAGAGCATATCTGTGATTTGAAGGCATCCTGGTTTGTATACTGTGGGTGGGCTACACCCATCCTGAAAACAGAGGGGGAAGGCTTGTGAGAGTTTTTGCCCTCCCTGGAGGATGTTTTCCACCTGGGAAACTGACTTGGTCGTTCCACTCCCCCCGCCTTCCCTTGTCCAGCAGGGGTATAAAAGGGAGGACATTGCAGCCATTGCTCTCTCTTCCTTCTGCTCACAGGGATGAAGAGGAGTTGCTGCTGGCTTGCTGCTTCCCTGCCACGTGGTCCTCCCTGCTGCTTCCACACTTTGCAAAGGACTGGTTCTGTATTTCATATTTCTTTCCCTTTCCCATCCATCCTGTCCTTACCCTTGTGACCTGCCTGTCATGGTTACATATATATATATATATATGTGCGTTTAAAGAAAATTCTTTACCTCTCTACTTCCAAGCCGAACTCAAATTATTTCTTGGTGGATTTGCTCCCTTCCTTTTTTTCTCTCTATTGGAAAGAGGAGGGGAGGGAGCAGGGGGGGATTCTCAGCCTCGACCCCCATCTGAGCTCTTAAGCCCCAGTTAAGCTCAAATCACCACATATAACTATACAAGAATTTGAGCTATGGCTACTGGCATGTCAGATCAATTACATTTTAGCTTATGTTAGTAGCAGGCAAGAGACAGGATTCTAGAGGCATGCTTCAGGACATAACAAGAACTTATGTGGACGTATTCTTCCAACCACCTCCCCAAAAAGTCCATCAATAAGAAATCTTTACACAGCATAAAAAAAAAACCAAACAAACAAGAACCAACCAACCAAAACCAAACCCAGATCTAAAAAGGTTGCAATCTAAAAATTGAGATGGCATCCTAGAATCATGCAATGTTTTGGCTGAAAGATCATCAAATCTCCATCCTGTTTTGAAGACAATACATGACATAATAAATGGAATGACAAAGTTAATTGGAAATGGGATAGCAAGCATGGTGTATGTGAAGGGAAGTGGTGAAGCAGAAAGAGTATTGCACAGGTTGGATGCCTTCCCAGAAGGGCATGTGCTTTTGCTTCATTGATGTATTCATATGCCACAAAATACTGTAGTCATGTCTGCTTTCTTTGGAGGTTTTGAGGTATTAAGTGATGACAGCGCTGTGGCTTCCTTAAGAATCTTGCTGGGAATCTCTCTCTGCTGTGGTTTACTTCTAGGTCTGCTTAATCCCCAGGATGACCCATTGCAGCATAATCTTTGGGTCAGTTTTGCTGATGTGTTTGCAGTGACTGCGTCTGAGGAGAGATTATGTATTGGCATTTTGACTGCAGTGGTCTGAGGGATCTGTCCATGCTGTAAAGCTGGGAAAAGCACGGAGGGCTGTAAACGTGGTGATAGAGGGGGTTATCCACCATGCACACCTGGTTTGGGGAAGCTGTGTATGTAGCATTCTCTAGGTGCACAAAGAGATGTGTGTCCTTCTAGGTCATTTTCCAGCTCTGAAACACACAGTGAAGTGCTTTTTTTAGTCTCCTGTGTAGTTGGGGAGTACTCTCTACTTCCTGACCCCAAAGTGATTGTTTCAGGAGGTCTGATCTAATGGGGTCTTCTTACTTCATCCACTCTGACCCTTTTCTCTGTCAAAGAAAGGAGCCAAAAACACTGTGCAATTGAGCGTGTGGTGTGTGAAGAGAGAGGAGGAACACTCCTTCTGACTAATTAAATGCCACCCACCTTTGAAATTGCTGGGACTCAAAAATGTTTTGGACTGGGCACCTTCAAAGGAGGAACTTCACCCACGGAGATCTCTAGCAGTTCAGGAGTTAAATGCTGTACTTCCAGCGAGTAAAGTTTCTTCTCCCTCTATATCTTAATTGAAGGTACATATCTACAATCTGCTTTGAACAGACTTTGCATTTGCTGCACCCAGTGTAATATGTCAGATTAAAGCCTAATTGAGATTAATGTCAGGTTGACAGGTACTTACGTAATACACCTGTGAGTTGTCCCTGCTGCAACATCAAAGAAACAATGTAGTCCATTGTCAATCTTGTCCTTTCTTTTTTTTTTCCTTGGAAGACAGTTCATTGTTCAGGAGTAAATACTAAGCATCTCTCAG
>JAAWVA010000706.1:0-19009 GCA_015227895.2 Colaptes auratus | reverse complement strand
CTGCTCCTCCTCGGGCCCTTCTCTGGACCCCTTCCAGCAACTCCAGATCCTTCTGGCACAGAGGCTCCAGCCCTGGACCCAGAGCTGCAGCTGTGGTCTGAGCAGAGCGGAGCAGAGGGGCAGAATCCCCTCCCTGCCCTGCTGGCCACACTTCTCCTGCTGCAGCCCAGGCTCTGCTTGGCTCTCTGGGCTGCAAGTGCTGACTGCTGGCTCCTGCTGAGCTTCTCCTCCCCCAGCACCCCCAAGGCCTTTCCCCCAGGGCTGCTCTCAGCCCAGTCCCTGCCCAGCCTAGCTCAGTGCCTGGCATTGCCCTGGGCCAGCTGCAGGACCTTGCCCTTGGCCTTGTTGAACCTCCTGAGGGTGGCTTGGGCCCAGCTCTGTCCAGGTCCCTCTGGATGGATCCTTCCCTCCAGCTGCCAGCTGCACCACACAGCTTGGTGCTGAGGGAGCCTCAGTGCCACTGCCCAGCCTAGCTCAGTGCCTGGCATTGCCTGACCCAGCTGCAGGACCCGGTTTCAGCTCTGGCTGGTGCTTGGCTCTGAGATGCAGACCCCAGTGGGGTCGGCCCCAGCTTTCCTTGGGGGCTGCAGAGCCTGCAGTGGGCTCTGCTTGGCTCTCTGGGCTGCAAGTGCTGACTGCTGGCTCCCGGTGAGCTTCTCCTCCCCCAGCACCCCCAGGACATCTTCCTCCAGGGCTGCATTCTGCTCCCCCCCCAGAACCCTTATTTGCTCTGGACCTTTTTGGTGGCCATTGAGCTCCTCCAGACCTAGCTCTTCTTCCCTCCTCTACCAAGGAAGAGGTGGCTGGGGTGGGCTCCTCTGGTGCTGCTCAAGCCCAGGCCCCCCCCAGCCAGGGTGGTCCTCCTTGCCCCTGCTGCATCTAGGACGATTTCAGCACCCTCCACTGCGTTCTGATTGTCTCAGCCACTTTCTCTCGCTGCTCTCCTCTCCAGAAGCACTTCACTAACTCAGCCATTTGAGGATCATCATTAATTTAATAGCCTTCCTCATTTATTAATGGCCTCTACTTTGTCTTTGGCTCTCCAAGTATTTCCTTTTCCCCTTGATATGTTTGTAAAAGCCCTTCCCATCCCCCCCCCCCCCCCCCACCCCCCCCCTTAGCCTCATGGCTGCCACTCATGTTTGCTTTTCCTGCTGTCTCTCAGGTTTCTCAGCAACCTTAAACGCCTTGAGCTCCTCTGGCTTCTCCCAGCTCCCAGGCAGAGCTCTGTTTTGCTCCTCCACACCACAGCTCTCCTGCAGAGGGGCAGCTCCAGGAGGATGTGGACCACCCCCACCCCCTCTGCCTGCAGCAAAACCAGCTTGGGGCTTGAGGGATTGGAGCTGGGTGGATCTCTAAGGCTCCTTCCAACCCCAGTGGGTCTTAGCCACCAGCACTGCACCACCTCCCTCAGCACCACCTCCACACCTCTTCTAAACACCCCCAGGCATGGGGACTCCAGCACCTCCCTGGGCAGCCTGGGCCAGTGCCTGAGAACCTTTGCTGGGAAGAAATTGATCCTAATGTCCAAGCTGAAGCTCCCCTGGCACAGCTTGAGGCCACCTCCTCCCTTCCTGTCACTTGTTGCCCTTGTGAGAAGAGCCCAACCCCCACCTCACGCCAGCCTCCTCTCAGGGAGCTGTGGAGAGCCATGAGGACTCCCCTCAGCCTCCTCTCCTGAAGACTGAACAGCCCCCAGGCCCCTCAGCCTGCTCTTCACAAGACCTGAACCTGATCTCTAAGGTCCAAACCATTCTGTGCTTGGATGACTTTCAGAAGAGCAACCAAGCTGGTGGAGGGCCTTGAGCACTTGTGAGGAGCACCTCAGGGGGCTGGAATTGTTCAGCCATCAGAAGAGGAGGCTGAGGGAAGCCCTCACTGCCTTCTACAACTCCCTGAAAGGAGGCTGGAGCCAAGTGGGGCTTGGTCTGACAGGCAACAAGCCACAGAACCAGAGGAGGTGGCCTCAAGTTGTGCCAGGGGAGGGTCAGGTTGGACATTAGGAAGAAGTTTCTTCCCAGCAAGGGTTCTCAGGCACTGGCCCAGGCTGCCCAGGGAGCTGGTGGAGCCTCCATCCCTGGAGGTGTTTCCAGGCCATCTGGGTGTGGTGCTGAGGGAGGTGGTGCAGTGCTGGTGGCTTAGCAGCAGTGGTGGCATTGGGAGCTCTAGGGGAGGGCTTGGACCTGATGATCTCCAAGGCCTCTTCCAGCCTCAGCAGCTCCATGGTTGTGTGACTTGCTCTTGCCCTTGGCAGAGGGTCCTGATGGTGCCAGCAGAGCAGCAGCTCTGCTCACTGCACCCTGAGAGCTTCCCAGACTAACTGGAACAGGGCAAGGCTGCCTGAAGCCCTCCCCAGGCACCCAGCCTCTCTGCCTGCCCTGCTCCACACCTCATAGGACAGGACAGGACAGGACAGGACAGGACAGGACAGGGTAGGATAGGATAGGATAGGATAGGATAGGATAGGATAGGATAGGATAGGATAGGATAGGGTAGGATAGGATAGGGTAGGATAGGGTAGGATAGGGTAGGATAGGATAGGACAGGACAGAATTAACCAGGTTGGAAGAGACCTTTGAGATCCTGGAGCCCAACCTATCACCCAGCACCATCTGATCAACTAACCCATGGCACCAAGCTCCCCATCCAGTCTCCTCCTGAACCCCTCCAGGGGTGGGGACTCCACCACCTCCCTGGGCAGCACATTCCAGTGGCCAATCACTCTCTCTGTGTAGAACTTCTTCCTAACCTCCAGCCTGAACCTCCCCTGGCACAGCTTGAGACTGTGTCCTCTTGTTCTGGTGCTGCTTGCCTGGCAGAAGAGCCCAACCCCCACCTGGCTACAACCTCCCTTCAGGGAGCTGTAGAGAGCAAGAAGGTCTCCCCTGAGCCTCCTCTTCTCCAGGCTAAGCAACCCCAGCTCCCTCAGCCTCTCCTCACAGGGCTGTGCTCCAGACCCCTCCCCAGCTTTGTTGCCCTTCTCTGGACACCTTCCAGCAGCTCACATCTTCCTAAGCTGCGGGGCCCAGAACTGGACACAGGACTCAAGGTGTGGCCTCAGCAGTGCTGAGCACAGGGCAGAATGAGCTCCCTGCTCCTGCTGGCCACACTGTTCCTGATGCAGGCCAGGATGCCATTTGCCTTCTTGGCCACCTGGGCACACTGCACAGAGCTCAGCCAGTCCCTGGCATGGAGGTTTTGCCCTCCCAGGTCTGCCCCAGCTTTGCTTTGCAGCGCTGCCGAGGGGCTGGCTGGCCCTTGCCATGACTCCTGTAGCCAACACATCCTCCTGGGCTGCCTTCCCCGGGTCCTGGCCACGAACCGGCCCGGGTGGCCGGCAGCCAGATCCAGTCCTCCCCACGCTGCTGCTGCTACCCTCCTCTTTGGCCTGGTGTGCTGGTGGAGGCTGGGAGGTCCAGGACCCGGCACTAGGTCAAGAAGAGCCTGGAGCTGCAGGCTGTGGGTCACTCCAGCCCCGCGGGAGGCGTGGTAGCCGCGGGAAGAGGCAGAAGGACCCCGCGGGGGAGCGGGTGGGAGCCCGGAGCGGCTGGGGAGGGCAGGGTGGGCACCGCTGCGCCGTTGCCAGGGCGATGGGAAGCAGAGGGTTGAGGCTGTGTCTGTTTACATCAGAACGGGTGATTAATGAACGTGCAGGCGAGATAATGAGCTCGGGGCCCGCGGGCGCCTCCCGCATCTCTCCATCACCGGGCAGCGCTTCAGCGAGCCGGCGGCGGAGCCTCCCCGGCGCGCTTCGCCCCCAGCCCGCGCCTCCCGCCCGAGGCAGGGCCCGGCCGGCCCGCGGCGGCGTGGGGACCCGCATCCGCGCGGGGAGAGAGCCCCCGCGCCGGGCTCCGCCCACCCGCGCCCCTCCGGAGCCGCCCCGGGGCGCCCAGGCAGAGGCGGCGCTGCCCTGCTCCCGCCGGCGCCTGCCCGCGAAACCGGCCCAGCCCGGGCTGCCTCCCGGCGCGCTCGGCAGAGCCTTCCCGCCGCTGCTGGGGAGCTGCCCGGGCTCCGGGTGCGCCGTGGAGCCTGGCCGTGGTGCAGGCGTCCTGCACGGGCGGTGGGCAGCCAGGGGAGAAGGCCGGACGAGTCCTGCTACCCTCCAGCCTCCCAGCATCTGCCTCGGGGCCACCATGAGATTGTTTGGCTCTTGCCCACCACCCTCCCAGGCCACCATCTCCCCCTGCACCTGACATGAGGTGAATGGAGTCCTATCCACCACCCTCCCAGGTCATCATCTCCCTCTGCACCTGCCATGAGGTGGTTGGAGTCCTATCCACCACCCTCCCAGGTCTCATCTCCCTCTGCACCTGCCATGAGGTGGTTGGAGTCCTATCCACCACCCTCCCAGGTCATCATCTCCCTCTGCACCTGCCATGAGGTGGTTGGAGTCCTATCCACCACCCTCCCAGGTCATCATCTCCCTCTGCACCTGCCATGAGGTGGTTGGAGTCCTATCCACCACCCTCCCAGGTCATCATCTCCCTCTGCACCTGCCATGAGGTGGTTGGTGTTCCTATCCACCACCCCCTCAGGTCCTTCTGGGTCTGTCTAGGCACAGCCTGAGCCCACAGCTGGCGTCCTCTGCTCACTTGGACAGCTGGATTTGTTGCCCACACCACTGGATGATCTTTGGGGTCCCTTCCAACCCAAACAGTTCTATGATTCTGTGACTCTGTGATCTCAGAGCTGAAGCAGCTCCTGGAGCCTGAACAAACACTGCAAGGCCCCAGGCAGGAGCTGGAGGCTGGAGCAGGAGAGGAGACACTGGAGAGGGAAGGGGGACTGGGAGCAGGGCTGCTGTGCTGGAAAGCTGGATGGGATGGGGGGAGGGGGTGCAGGGGGCAACAGGCTGGGCAGGATGAGCTGCAGAGGAGCAAGGGAAGAGCTGGTGGAAGAACCTGAGTGGTGGAAGCAGGGGCAAAGCCACGGGTGGGAGATGCAGCCCCTAAGCAGCCCGGGGAAGGAGTCACCCAGCCCTGGGGGCAGCACCGGTGAGTTCCCATGGCACTTCCCAGCCCCACTCCACTCCAAAGGCTGTGGAGAAGCCCAGGCAGAGCCACAATCCCCATAGGGCTGCTGCTGGAGAGCACAACAGCTCAGTGGTGTGTGCCAAGGGCCATGTGAGCTCTGCTGTGCTGCCTCCAGGCAGGGCACAGCTCAGAGGCACCACGTCCGCAGGCAGGGCAGGGATCAGCATCTCCACATGGCCCCAGGCAGGGCAGGGATCAGCATCTCTCCATGGCCCCAGGCAGGGCAGGGATCAGCATCTCCACATGGCCCCAGGCAGGGATCAGCATCTCTCCATGGCCCCAGGCAGGACAGGGATCAGCATCTCTCCATGGCCCCGGGCAGGGATCAGCATCTCCACATGGCCCCAGGCAGGGCAGGGATCAGCATCTCTCCATGGCCCCAGGCAGGGATCAGCATCTCTACATGGCCCCAGGCAGGGCAGGGATCAGCATCTCTCCATGGCCCCAGGCAGGGCAGGGATCAGCATCTCTCCATGGCCCCAGGCAGGGATCAGCATCTCTCCATGGCCCCAGGCAGGGCAGGGATCAGCATCTCTCCATGGCCCCGGGCAGGGATCAGCATCTCTCCATGGCCCCAGGCAGGGATCAGCATCTCTCCATGGCCCCAGGCAGGGCAGGGATCAGCATCTCTCCATGGCCCCGGGCAGGGATCAGCATCTCCACATGGCCCCAGGCAGGGCAGGGATCAGCATCTCTCCATGGCCCCAGGCAGGGATCAGCATCTCCACATGGCCCCAGGCAGGGCAGGGATCAGCATCTCTCCATGGCCCCAGGCAGGGCAGGGATCAGTGTCTCTGTGGTCCCAGGCAGGGAAGGGCTCAGTGTCCCCAGGCAGGGCAGGTATCAGTCTCCAAGCCATGCAGAAGCCTGTGACAGGCAAAGGGCAGACAGGGTTGGGTGTCCACCCCCCTTGGGGACCTCTCCTGTCCCACAGCCCCCAGAGCCCCACACACACACTTTCCCCTTCACCTCTGGGGTGAGCCCAGTGGGTGCCCCCCAGCTGGAGGCTGAGGGGGGAGGGCACAGCCGTGGCCCCCTGCACCTGGCTCAAACGTTGTGCCTTTGAGCAGGTCCAGAAACAAAGGCTTCCCCAAAGGGAGGTTTTGGGGAACTCCCGAAGGGGAAGGCACCTGGGAGCAGCTCTCCTTGAAGACCTTGGGGCCCTGGCTGGTCTTTAGCACTGCTGCTGAATATTTAATCCCCAAGGCTCCCCGGGAGCTGCAGAGGGCTCCTGCAGGCTCCCTGAGAGGAGGCGGCAGTGAGGTGAGGCTTGGGCTGAGGTGGCAGAAGGAGAGGAAATGGCCTGAAATTGTGCCAGGGGAGGCTTAGGTTGGAGAGGAGGAACAATTTCTTTGCTGCCAGAGTGGTCAGGCACTGGCCCAGGCTGCCCAGGGAGGTGGTGGAGTCCCATGCCTGGAGGTGCTCAAGGAGCCTGTGGCCATGGCACTTGGGGCCAGGGTTTGGTTGGGGCCATGGTGGGCTTGGGTTGCTGGTTGGAGTGGGTGAGCTCAGAGGCCTTTTCCAACCCAAACCGTTCTGTGATTCTACCCCCTGGGGGAACCCACCCTCCCCACAGCCCCAGAGAAGATTTGGGCTGGCATTAGGAGGCAGTTCTGCAGCATGAGGAAGGCTGCAGAGGCACTGTTCCCAAAGGCCTGCAGGGGCAGCACCAGGGGCAATGGCTTCAGACTAGAGCAGAGCAGGTGGAGATTGGATGTGAGGAAGAAGTTCTGCACCAGGAGGGTGGTGGAGCCCTGGCACAGGTTGCCCAGGGAGGTGGCTGAGGCCCCAGACCTGGAGATATCCAAGGTGAGGCTGGGCAGGGCTCTGGGCAGCCTGATCCAGTGGAGGATGTCCCTGCTGGCTGCAGGGGGGGTTGGACTGGATGAGCTTGGGAGCTCCCTTCCAGCCCAGCCCATCCAATGATTCCATGATCCTGATGCCCCACTCCTGCTGCCCTGCACCACTGTCCCAGGCCATGCCTGCTGCCCCCCCCCCCCCCATCTGCCCCCCCCAAGGGCTCACCCTCAGCAGCTCCCCGTCCCATGGCACAACCCATGCTCTTTGGTGACCTTTCCCCGACAAGCTGGGCTGCCAGGAGCTGTCAGCCGCAGGCAGGCGTTGCCATGGCGAAGAGGGAGCGCAGCAAACACCGCAGCCATGAGCCTGGGGGCAGGGCAGCGCTGGTGGTGCCGCCTGGGGAGGGGAGCAGCTCCCTGGCAGCCCTGGCTGGGGAGCTCTGTGTGCCCAACTGCTTGCTAGGGCAGCGTGGAGAGGGCACCTGGCTGCTGTCACTGGTGGGCAGGTGGCTGTCACTGGTGGGCAGGTGGCTGCTGAGGTGGGGGCTGGCTGTGGGTGATGTCCAAGAGCATCCTCGGCCTGCCTGGGTAGGTCACCTGCCAGCCTCCTTCAGCCCTGCTCAGCCCAGCCCCATCCTGCCCAGCCCACAGCTCCCAGCTGAGCCCCATTGGAATCAAGGAACGGGTTGGAAGAGACACCCCCCCCCGCCCCCAAAAGGTCATCTTGTCCCCTGCAGCCAGCAGGGACACCTCCAACTAGAGCAGGCTCCTCGAGGCACCTGCAAGTTCAGCTCTGAATTCTGTCCAGGGATGGGGCAGCCACCAGCTCCCTGGGCAGCCACCAGCTCCCTGAGCAGCCACCACCTCCCTGGGCAGCACCACCTCCCCTGAGCAGCCACCAGCTCCCCTGAGCAGCCACCAGCTCCCCGAGCAGCCACCACCTCCCCGGGCAGCCACCACCTCCCTGGGCAGCCACCACCTCCCTGGGCAGCCACCAGCTCCCCGGGCAGCCACCACCTCCCCGGGCAGCCACCACTCCCTGGGCAGCCACCACCTCCCTGAGCAGCCACCAGCTCCCCGGGCAGCCACCACCTCCCTGAGCAGCCACCAGCTCCCTGGGCAGCCACCAGCTCCCTGGGCAGCCACCAGCTCCCTGAGCAGCCACCACTCCCTGGGCAGCCACCACCTCCCTGGGCAGCCACCACCTCCCTGGGCAGCCACCAGCTCCCCGGGCAGCCACCACCTCCCTGGGCAGCCACCAGCTCCCCGGGCAGCCACCACCTCCCTGGGCAGCCACCACCTCCCCTGAGCAGCCACCAGCTCCCCGAGCAGCCACCAGCTCCCTGGGCAGCCACCACCTCCCTGAGCAGCCACCAGCTCCCTGGGCAGCCACCACCTCCCTGAGCAGCCACCAGCTCCCTGGGCAGCCACCACCTGCCTGGGCAGCCACCAGCTCCCCGAGCAGCCACCAGCTCCCTGGGCAGCCACCACCTCCCTGAGCAGCCACCACCTCCCCTGAGCAGCCACCACCTCCCCTGAGCAGCCACCACCTCCCTGAGCAGCCACCAGCTCCCTGGGCAGCCACCACCTCCCCGAGCAGCCACCACCTCCCTGGGCAGCCACCACCTCCCTGGGCAGCCACCAGCTCCCTGGGCAGCCACCACCTCCCTGGGCAGCCACCACCTCCCTGGGCAGCCACCAGCTCCCTGGGCAGCCACCACCTGCCTGGCAGCCACCAGCTCCCTGGGCAGCCACCAGCTCCCTGGGCAGCCACCACCTCCTCCCTGGGCAGCCACCAGCTCCCTGGGCAGCCACCAGCTCCCCGAGCAGCTACCACCTCCCTGGGCAGCCACCAGCTCCCTGGGCAGCCACCAGCTCCCTGGGCAGCCACCACCTGCCTGGGCAGCCACCAGCTCCCTGAGCAGCCACCAGCTCCCCTGAGCAGCCACCAGCTCCCTGGGCAGCCACCAGCTCCCTGAGCAGCCACCAGCTCCCCTGAGCAGCCACCACCTGCCTGGGCAGCCACCAGCTCCCTGAGCAGCCACCAGCTCCCTGGGCAGCCACCAGCTTCCTGGGCAGCCACCAGCTTCCTGGGCAGCCACCACCTCCCTGGGCAGCCACCAGCTCCCTGGGCAGCCACCAGCTCCCTGGGCAGCCACCAGCTCCCCGAGCAGCTACCACCTCCCTGGGCAGCCACCAGCTCCCTGGGCAGCCACCAGCTCCCTGGGCAGCCACCAGCTCCCCGAGCAGCCACCAGCTCCCTGAGCAGCCACCACCTCCCTGAGCAGCCACCACCTCCCTGGGCAGCCACCACCTGCCTGGGCAGCCACCAGCTCCCTGGGCAGCCACCACCTCCCTGGGCAGCCACCACCTCCCTGAGCAACCACCAGCTCCCTGGGCAGCCACCAGCTCCCTGGGCAGCCACCACGCAGCCTGTTCCAGTGTCTCACTCTGCAGAGCTCCCTCCTGATGCCCAACTCAAATCTGCCCTGCTCCAGTTTCGATCCATTGCTCCTCATCCCATCCCCACAGCCCCTTCTGGACTCTCCCTCCCCAGCCTTCCCCTGGCTCCCCAGCCTCAGCTCAGGGCAGTTGGCATTCCTGGTGCCAACTCCCTCCTCCCACCTGGGGGCATTCCAGGACCTGAAGGGGGCTACAGGAGAGCTGGGGAGAGATCCCTCCAGCCCTGCAGCCCAGGCCAGGAGATAAGTTGGGCTTGTGGTGGGCTCCCTGCTGGGCTCATGGTCCCAGTGTGGGCAACAGAGAGTAAGAGCTGCCCCAGGCTGCTCAGCCTGGAGAAGAGAAGGCTCTGGGGAGAGCTTCTGGTGGTCTTGCAGTACCTGAAGGGCTCCAGGAGAGCTGGGGAGGGACTTGTGACAAGGGCTGGGACTGCCAGGACCAGGCACAATGGCTTTGAGCTGGGAGAGAGGAGGTTGAGACTGGAGATGAGGAAGAAATTCTTGGCAGTGAGGCTGGGGAGACTCTGGCACAGGTTGCCCAGGGAAGCTGTGGCTGCCTCCTGCCTGGAGGTGTTCAGGGCCAGGCTGGATGAGGCCTTGAGCAACCTGGGCTGGTGGGAGGTGTCCCTGCCCATGGCAGGGGGCTGGAACTGGAAGATCTTGAAGGTCCCTTCCAACCCAAACTGCTATGGAATGGAATGGAATGGAATGGAATGGAATGGAATGGAATGGAATGGAATGGAATGGAATGGAATGGAATGGAATGGAATGGAATGGAATGGAATGGAATAGACCAGACCAGGTTGGTTAATTCAGTACAGGACTGGGGGGAATGGATCCAAGCTGAGGAGGAGAGGTTTAGATTAGACATTAGGAAGCTCTTTGCCCACGAGGGTGGTGAGAGCCTGGCACAGGCTGCCCAGGGAGGTGGTGGCAGCCTCACCCCTGGAGGTGCTTGCAGCCAGGCTGGCTGTGGCTGTGAGCAAGCTGCTGCAGTGTGAGGTGTCCCTGCCCATGGCAGGGGGCTTGGCACTGGCTGAGCCTTGAGGCCCCTTCCAGCCCTGACCCTTCTGTGACTCTCTGCCTGTATGCCAGCAGAAGCCCTGGCAGGGAAGCAGAGCCCCTTCTGGAACCCACACCTCCTGGGGCCCAGCTGCCTGGTGACTCTGGTTTTCCTTCTAGCTGATGAGGGGGAAGGGTGTTGGAGTACCAGGGAGCTAAAGGTGGGCTTGAGGAGCTGACTGGCCAGCCCCAAAGGTGCCTGCACTAAAGCAAAGCCACAGCGAGCCCCCTGGCCCCCCCTGGCCCCCACCCTGGCCCCAGGAGTGGATGGTGGCCTTGCAGAGAGAGGTGAGGCTCTCATGGGGAGCTTCCAGGCTCAGCAAGGTCTCCCCTGCCCCCCGGGGAGAGGGAACCAGGGCAGCTTTAGGCTGGGCGTCAGGAGGAAAGTTCTGCACCATGAGGGTGGTGGAAGGCTGGGACAGGGTGCCCAGGGAGGTGGTGGAGGTCCCATCCCTGGAGACATTCAAGGTCAGACATTCCAGGCCCCAGCTGGAGGGGGCTTGGACAAGATGCCCTTTGAGAGTCATAGAATCACAGAATCAATAAGGTTGGAAAAGATCTGAAAGGTCACCAAGTCCAACCTGTCATGACTCAGAGCTCATGACTAACCCATGGCTCCAAGGGCCACATCCAGTCCCCTCTTAGCACCTCCAGGGGTGGGGACTGCACCACCTCCCTGGGCAGCACATTCCAATGGCTAACAACTCTCTCTGGGAAGAACTTTCTCCTCACCTCCAGCCTAAACATCCCCTGGCACAGCTTGAGACTGTGTCCTCTTGTTCTGCTGCCTGGGAGAAGAGACCAACCCCCTCCTGGCTACAACCTCCCTTCAGGGAGTTGGAGAGAGCAATGAGGTCTGCCCTGAGCCTCCTCCTCTCCAGGCTAAGCAACCCCAGCTCCCTCAGCCTCTCCTCCCAGGGCTGTGCTCCAGACCCCTCCCCAGCTTTGTTGCCCTTCTCTGGACACCTTCCAGCAACTCAACCTCTTTCCTGACCTGAGGGGCCCAGAACTGGACACAGGACTCAAGGTGTAGCCTCAGCAGTGCTGAGCACAGGGCAGAATGAGCTCCCTGCTCCTGCTGGCCACACTCTTCCTGCTGCAGGCCAGGATGCCATTGGCCTTCTTGGCTGCCTGGGCACACTGCTGGCTCATGTTCAGCTGGCTGTCAATCAGTCCCCCCAGGTCCCTCTCTGCCTGGCTGCTCTCAGCCACTCTGCCCCCAGCCTGTAGCACTGCCTGGGGTTGCTGTGGCCAATGTGCAGCACCTGGCACTTGGATGTGTTCAATCTCCTGCCCTTGGCCTCTGCCCATCTGCCCAGCCTGTCAAGGTCCCTCTGCAAAGCCTCTCTGCCCTCCAGCAGATCAAACTCCTGCCCCCAGCTTGGTGTCAGCTGCAAATTTACTGATGATGGACTCAATGCCCTCCTCCAGATCATCAATAAAGATGTTGAAGAGCATGGGGCCCAGCACCGATCCCTGGGGCACACCACTGGTGCCTGGCTGCCAGCTGGCTGTGGCACCATTCACCACCACTCCCTGGGCTCAGCCTCCAGCCAGTTCCTAACCCAGCTCAGAGTGTTGCTGTCCCAGCCAGGGGCTGCCAGCTTGGCCAGGAGTTTGCTGTGGGTCCCTTCACAGCATCACAAAATAGGTTGGAAGGGCCCCCCAGAGACCATGGAGTCCAACCCCCCCTGCCAGAGCAGGGTCACCCAGGGCAGGTCACCCAGGAGCATGTCCAGGCAGGTTTGGAAGCTCTCCAGGCAAGGAGAAGGTGAAGGACATCCAGCTCTGAGGAGAAGGCTTCCAGCGAAGGGGGGTGGGCAAGGCACAGCCAGGCTGTGCTGCACGGCCCCAGGGACCACCAACCCACCGCACATCAGACCCCAGCCCCACGCTCAGGGCCGTGTGGGGCAGTGCCAGGAACACACCCGGGAGCAAAGCTGCTCTTTGTGCCGCCCCAGGGACGAGGAGAGCAGCGATCACACGCCGCAGGCAGCAGCAAACGGGCCGCGGGCAGGGCAGGGCTCGGCGCGGGGCGGCCACACAGTGGTGCCCTGCTGGCTGCCCGGGGCTGCCCCTGGGCTGCTCTGGGACGAGGTAGAACCTGGGGGCTGCCGTGGGAGGGAGCAGGGGCTGGGGGCTGCCTTGAGAGAGAGCAGGGACTGGGGGCTACCCCGGGAAGGAGCAGGAGTTGGGGGCTGCCCTGGGAGCTGCGGGGCTGGGGGCTGCTTTGAGAGGGAGCAGGGGCTGGGGGCTACCCCGGGAAGGAGCAGAAGTTGGGGGCTGCCCTGGGAGCTGCGGGGCTGGGGGCAGCGGGGGTCGGTGGGAGCAGGGTGTGATCGTCCTGGCCGGGAGCCCCTTCCCCCGCGACAGGGCTGGGTGCAGCGGGGCTGGTGGGCTCGGTAGGAGGCAGGGTGTGATCGTCCTGGCCGGGAGCCCCTTCATCCCCGACAGGGCTGGGTGCAGCGGGGCTGGTGGGCTCGGTAGGAGGCTGGGTGTGATTGTCCTGGCCGGGAGCCCCTTCCCCCGCGATGGGGCTGGGTGCAGCGGGGCTGGTGGGCTCGGTAGGAGGCAGGGTGTGATTGTCCTGGCCGGGAGCCCCTTCCCCCGCGATGGGGCTGGGTGCAGCGGGGCTGGTGGGCTCGGTAGGAGGCAGGGTGAGCTTGTCCTGGCCCCACGGCGGGGCTGGGCGCCTCGGGGCTGAGCTGGGCCCCGCGGAGCGCTGAGGCGGGAGCGGAGGGAGCTGCGGGGGCTGGAGCCGGTGCCAGACTTCAAAGGTTGGCGGGCGGTCAGTATTTCAGCAGGCTCTGCACGGAGCGGAGCGGAGCGGCAATTAGAGCCGGGCACGTCCGCGGCCAGCCGGCAGCGCCGCAGGCTCAAAGCTGCGCGGGGCGAACCCGGCCAGGAGCTCACCTGGGCAGAGCACCCAGCCCGGGGGTGGCTGAGCCGACCCAGGCACCCCCTCTGCCCGCCTCGGCGTGAGAGGAAATGGCCTCAATTTGCAGCTGGGGAGGTTCAGGTGGGACGTGAGGAACAATTCTTCACTGATGGACCTGCTGGATGAGAAGCTGGCCAGGAGCAGGCAGGGTGAGCTTGCAGCCCAGGAGGCAAATCACAGCCTGGGCTGCAACCAAAGCAGTGCTGCCAGCAGGGCCAGAGAGGTGATTCTGACACTTGGCTCAGCTCTGGGGAGACCTCATCTGGAGCACTGCATCCAGCTCTGGAGCCCTCAGCACAGGAAGGACCTGGACCTGATGGAGAGGGTGCAGAGGAGGCCAGGAAAATGCTCAGGGGGTTGGAGCAGCTCTGCCATGGGCCAGGCTGAGGGAGCTGGGGGGTGTTCAGCCTGGGGAAGAGAAGGCTCCAGGGAGACCTAAGAGCAGCTTCCAGGGCTACAAGGAGGCTGCAGAGAGTCTGTTCCCAAAGGCCTGCAGGGACAGCACCAGGGACAATGGCTTCAAACGAGAGTAGCACAGATGGAGACTGGATGTGAGGAACAAGTTCAGCACCAGGAGGGTGGTGGAACAGTGCAACAGGTTGCCCAGGGCCAGGGCTGCCACTGCCTGCCCACAGCTGGGGACACCCAGGAGCTGCAGCCCACGGCCCTGCCAGCAGCCAGGCACCCGTGGTGGCGGGCATGGGGCTGGGTGCTTGGAGCTGTCTCCTGGGCGTGGGGCTGGGTGCTTGGAGCTGTCCCCTCGCAGCATCCTGCCCCTCCCAGCATCCTGCCCCTCCCAACCAGTCCTGCTTTGCTCCCCACAAAGCTGTAGCCACAGCCCAGGGTGGGGGCCTAGGTCCCACGGGCACAGAGTCATTTCAGTAGGCACCAAGCCCTAACAGGGTGCTGTAGGTGGCACAGGGCACCCCAGAGCTGGGGGAGGCAGAGCTGCCGCCCGCGCTGCCTGCTCAGGCTCCCAGATTGGAGGCACTTGCTTGGACCCCCACAAGGCCATGGGACCGGATGGGATCCATCCTAGGGTGCTGAGAGAGCTGGCAGATGAGCTGGCCAAGCCGCTCTCCATCATTTTTCACCAGTCCTGGCTCACTGGAGAGCTCCCAGAAGACTGGAAGCTGCCAACGTGGTGCCCATCCAGAAGCAGGGCCGGTTGGAAGAGCTAGGGAATTCCAGGCCTGTCAGCCTGACCTCAGTGCCAGGCAAGGGGATGGAACAGGTCAGCTTGAGGGCAATCACACAGCACTTACAGGATGGCCAAGGGCTCAGGCTCAGCCAGCATGGATTTAGGAAGGGCAGGTCCTGCCTGACCAACCTGATCTCCTTCTATGCCCAGGTGACTGCCTGGTGGCTGTGGGGCAGGCTGTGGATGAGGTCTGCCTGGACCTCAGCAAGGCCTTTGACATCGTCCCCCACAGCAAACTCCTGGCCAAGCTGGCAGCCCCTGGCTTGGACAGCAGCACTCTGAGCTGGGTTAGGAACTGGCTGGAGGCTGAGCCCAGAGAGTGGTGGTGAATGGTGCCACAGCCAGCTGGCAGCCAGGCACCAGTGGTGTCCCCCAGGGATCAGTGCTGGGCACCATGCTCTTCAACATCTTTATTGATGATCTGGATGAGGGCATCGAGTCCATCATCAGTAGATTTGCAGATGACACCAAGCTGGGGGCAGGAGTTGATCTGCTGGAGGGCAGAGAGGCTTTGCAGAGGGACCTCGACAGGCTGGACAGATGGGCAGAGTCAAGGGCAGGAGATTGAACACATCCAAGTGCGGGTGCTGCACATTGGCCACAGCAACCCAGGCAGTGCTACAGGCTGGGGGCAGAGTGGCTGAGAGCAGCCAGGCAGAGAGGGACCTGGGGGTGCTGGTTGATGGGAGGCTGAACATGAGCCTGCAGTGTGCCCAGGCAGCCAAGGAGGCCAATGGCATCCTGGCCTGCATCAGGAACAGTGTGGCCAGCAGGAGCAGGGAGCTCATTCTGCCCTGTGCTCAGCACTGGTTAGGCCACACCTTGAGTCCTGTGTCCAGTTCTGGGCCCCTCAGGTTAGGAAGATGTTGAGTTGCTGGAAGGTGTCCAGAGAAGGGCAACAAAGCTGGGGAGGGGTCAGGAGCACAGCCCTGTGAGGAGAGGCTGAGGGAACTGGGGTTGCTTAGCCTGGAGAAGAGGAGGCTCAGGGCAGACCTTCTTGCTCTCTACAACTACCTGAAGGGAGGTTGTAGCCAGGTGGGGGTTGGTCTCTTCTCCCAGGCAAGCAGCACCAGAACAAGAGGACACAGTCTCAGGCTGCACCAGGGGAGGTTTAGGCTGGAGGTTAGGAAGAAGTTCTACACAGAGAGTGATTGCCCATTGGAATGTGCTGCCCAGGGAGGTGGTGGAGTCACCATCCCTGGAGGGGTTCAGGAGGAGACTTGCTGGGGTGCTTGGTGCCATGGGTTAGTTGTTTAGGTGGGATGGATTGGTTGATGGGTTGGATGGGATGATCTTGAAGGTCTCTTCCAACCTGGTCTATTCTATTCTATATTAATTTGTCTTGGCTTCCAGGAGGAGTTTGCTGGAAGCCCTGTGAAGGGTAGCCAGGCCCTGCTGCCAGGCTGGCATGCACAGGAGGGATGCCCACCTCCCCAGGAGATGGTCTCTTGGCCCCAGGATGGCACTGGGGCTCAGGGGGCATGGACACCAACACCCCATGCCCAGGCTAGCGGGCCAGGGGCAAGCACCCTGTGTGCCAGCAGCTTGCTGTGCCCTTCCCCACGCTGGCACAGGGCTGGGAGGTGGCAGCAGCCACCCAGGGCTGACCTTCTGGCATTGCCAACAGCAACAGGCCGAAGCTTCTGGCTCCCTCTTCTTCCTGGCCAGGAGAAGGCCAGGGGGGGTCCAAGCAGTGTCCTGCTGAAGCACACTGGCACCTGGCACCGCTGCACAGCCCCACAGCACTGGCACAGGAGGGCTGTGGGGAGGATGGGAGGTGGCATCCCCGGTGGCAGAGTGGCCTGGTGGTGCTGGCTGGCACAAAGCCTCCCTTGCAGGGGGCACCCAGTGCCAAGGGTGTGGCTGGGTGCCCTCAGCCCCCATTGCCACACCTTCACCCCATGGGGCTCCTGCAGAGCCCAGGGCTGGTGGGAGGGAGGCTGAGTGGGCAGAGTGCTGGGGGCATGCAGGGTGCCATGGGGGTTGTGTGTTCCAAGGGGTGTGTGCCATGAGGGGGGGCTGGGGGGCGCCAGGGATGTTATGTTTTGATTTCTGTGCTCTCCCACTGCCACTCTGCTTCATGTCATTTCCCTGGGCCTGAGCAAAGCCTTCAACACTGTCCCAACACCACATCCTGGTCTCCAGGCTGGTGACACATGGGTTTGATGGGTGACCACCAGATGGATACAGAACTGGCTGGATGGCTGCACCCAAAGAATGGCTGTCAGTGGGTCCATGTCCCAGGGGAGGCCAGGACAAAGCAGAGTCCCTCAGGGATCAGTCCTGGGACCAGTCTTGTTCAACATCTCTGTGGGTGCCATGGACAGTGGCACTGAGTGCACCCTCAGCAAGGCTGCTGATGACACCAAGCTGTGTGGTGCAGCAGACAGCTGGAGGGAAGGGATCCATCCAGAGGGACCTGGACAGGCTGGAGAGGTGGGCACAAGCCAACCTCAGGAGCTTCAACAAGACCAAGGGCAGGGTCCTGCAGCTGGGTGGAGGCAATCCCAGGCACAAATCCAGGCTGGGCAGGGACTGGCTGGAGAGCAGCCCAGAGGAGAGAGACTTGGGGGTGCTGGGGGAGGAGAAGCTCCCCAGGAGCTCTCAGGGTGCACTTGCAGCCCGGAAAGCCAATCAGAGCCTGGGCTGCAGCAGGAGAAGTGTGGCCAGCAGGGCAAGGGAGGGGATTCTCCCCCTCTGCTCAGCCCTGCTGAGACCCCACCTGGAGTACTGCCTCCAGTTCTGGAGCCCCTCTGACAAGAGGGATCTGGAGGTGCTGGAAGGTGTCCAGAGCAGGGCCACGAGGATGAGCAGAGGGCTGGAGCTGCTCTGCTGTGAGGACAGACTGAAGGAGTTGGGGCTGTTCAGCCTGGAGAAGAGAAGGCTCCGAGGTGACCTCATTGTGGCCTTCCAGGATCTGAAGGGGGCTACAGGAAGGCTGGGGAGGGACTGCTCAGGCTATCAGGGAGTGATAGGACTGGGGGGAATGGAATGAAGCTGGGGGTGGGGAGATGTAGTGGTTTGAGCCTTACCTGAAGGTTAAGAGCTCGGGGGGGGGGGGGGGCAAGGCTGAGAATCTCTCCCCCACTCCCCCCCCCCTCCCTCCCAACAGAGAGGGGAGAAAAGGAAGGAGCAAATCCACCAAACAATAATTTGGAGTCAGCTTGGAAGTAGAGAGGCAAAGAGTTGTCTTTAAGCAGTGTATATCTGTATATATAACACTAACAGGAGAAAGGTTCACAAGGGCAAGGAACAAGGCTGGGTGGGAGGGGGACAAAAACAAGAGAATAATACAACACCAGCCTTTCTCTGAGGAATCCTGGAGGCAGCAGGGAGAAGGATCAGGTCCGACCACGTGGCAGGGGAGCAGGAGGGCAGCTGCAGTAGCTCTCGTCCAGCAGAGGCAGGAGCCAGAGAAGCCAGGCCAACAGCTACGAGGTCCTGCTTTTATCCCCTGGCTGGGCAGGGAGCGGGGAGTGGAACAGACTCAGCTTCCCAGGGGAAAAACGTCCTGCAGGGAGTGAAAAGCACCTGCAAGGCCTCCCCCCTGCTTTGTTCTTTTGTTCTCAGAAAAGGGTGTTAACCCACCACAGGAGATCCAGGCTGGAGGGGAGGAGGAAGTTCTTCCCCATGAGGGTGGTGAAGCCCTGGAATGGGTTGTCCAGGGAGGTGGTTGAGGCCCTGTCCCTGGAGGTGTTTAAGCCCAGGCTGGATGAGGCTCTGGCCAGCCTGATCTAGTGTGGGGTGTCCCTGCCCATGGCAGGGGGGTTGGACTGGATGATCCTTGTGGTCCCTTCTAACCCTGCCTGATACTATGATCTTCCCAGAGCAGCTCCTAGCTCCCTCGACACCATCCTCCACCCTGCCTCCTGCTCCACCACCACCATTTTTGCACCCCCTTCCCAGGGCCAGCCCCTCACCAGCCAAGCTGCCAGCCCGAGGAGCCCAGCCCCAGCCAGCACCCGTGGATGAGACTGGAGGAGTCATGAATCATGTTCCTAACAACCGGGGGGCCACCAGGCCCCCCGGCCTTTGTTGTCACCACCACCATCACCCAGCGTGCACCAGGGGCACTCACCAGCGACGAGAGGAGGATCCTCAGCCCAGAAGGGCTCAGCGTGGGGCTGCTGCCTTTCCTGGGGGGAATTAAATAGGGGAGTGGGCGGGGAGGGCCGAGTGGCCACACCTGGGGTGGGAGGAGACTCCAACGGAGCCCAGGTGCTCCGGGGTTGGAGGGGAAAAGGGGAAAATGGGGCAGGTGAGGGACTTTGAGGGTGTTAGGACTAAGGGGAATGGAAAAAGAGGTAGAAGTGGGGAGATGGAGATTGGATGTGAGGAAGAAGTTGTTCCCCATGAGGGTGGTGAGAGCCTGGCACAGGCTGCCCAGGGAGGTGGTGGCAGCCTCACCCCTGGAGGTGTTTGCAGCCAGGCTGGCTGTGGCTGTGAGCAACCTGCTGCAGTGTGAGGTGTCCCTGCCCGTGGCAGGGGGGTTGGCACTGGCTGAGCCTTGAGGTCTC
>JAAWVA010000705.1:0-19019 GCA_015227895.2 Colaptes auratus | reverse complement strand
TTCAGAGGGGAATGGATGTGGCACTTGAAGCCATGGTTTAATTAGTCATGAGGTGCTGAGTGATAGGTTGGACTTGCTGATCTTTGAGGTCTTTTCCAAACTTATTGATTGATTCTATGATTCTTTAGGTTATACTGTCTATTGAAGAAGGCTACAGGCTTCCAGCTCCCATGGGCTGCCCAGCATCTCTTCACCAACTTATGCTTCACTGCTGGCAAAAGGAGAGGAACCACCGCCCAAAATTCAGTGACATTGTCAACTTCCTAGACAAACTGATCCGCAATCCAAGCACCCTTCACACCCTTGTGGAGGACATACTTGTGTAAGACTCTTTTCAGTAGTTTGGGTTTGGGTTTTTGTGGGATTTTTTTGGTTGGTTGTTTTGTTGGGTGGGTTGTTTTTTTTTTGTATAATGCATGGTAGCTATCCATAAAATGTTTTAGCACATTAACTGGAGGTTGGAGAGAGATACAAAGCTCTGAATTCATAAAGCTAGGAGGGTTCAAATAACTTGAAGCCTCTTTTAATGTTGGTTGTATGTTCATGCACTGTGTTCCTCAAGTCAGCAAACTGTACTATAGGCTTTTTTTTTTTTGTGCACTGTCTGTCCTTAATCTTTGTGAATCTCTTTGTTCAACTTTTTGTTTGTGGTGTTGTGCTTCCCCCGTGTGCTTGTTTGCTCTTTGTAATTTTTTTCTCCATTGAACACCTGTCTCTCTACCTGACAGTGCTCAAGCAATTTCTGAACTGCCTTGGAGTAATTTCTGCAGGAAGCAGTTGTGTCTCAGCTTGCTAAATCTTTATTTATCCACAGAAGAATGGCAACACTGAGCAAATAAGAGATCATGCTATTGCCATTCTACAGCAAATTCTCCATGGTGTTGCCTAAAGTTTTATACATTAACAATAATATTACTGAAAGAAACGCAGCAATAGGAGAAACAAGGCTGTGGTAAAAGAATGTCATTTCTGTCAGATTTTTTAGGCTTATTGATCCAAGATGTCCCTGGAAATCTGTGAAGGTTTCATAGTTTCATAGTTTCATAGTTTCAGTTAGGGTTGGAAGGGACCACAAGGATCATCTAGTTCCAACCCCCCTGCCATGGGCAGGGACACTCTACCCTAGATCAGGCTGGCCAGAGCCTCGTCCAGCCTGGTCTTAAACACCTCAAGGGACGGGGCCTCAACCACCTCCCTGACACCTTCCAGGCCTTCACCACCTCACGGTGAAGAACTTCCTCCTCACATCTAGCCTGAATCTCCCCACCTCCAGCTTCATCCCATTCCCCTGTACTCTGCATTGGTTACGCCACACCTTGAGTTCTGTGTCCAGTTCTGGCCCCTCAGTTTAAGAAGGACATTGAGACACTTGAACGTGTCCAGAGAAGGGCAACAAGGCTGGGGAGTGGTCTGGAGCACAGCCCTGTGAGGAGAGGCTGAGGGAGCTGGGTTTGCTTAGCCTGGAGAAGAGGAGGCTCAGGGGTGACCTCATTGCTCTCTACAACTACCTGAAGAGTGGTTGTAGCCAGGAAGAGGTTGTCTCTTCTCTCTAGCAACCAGCACCAGAACAAGAGGCACAGTCTCAAGCTGCACCAGGGGAGGTTTAGGCTGGAGGTAGGAGAAAGTTCTTCACTGAGAGAGTCATTCGCCATTGGAATGTGCTGCCCAGGGAGGTGATGGAGTCTCCATCCCTGGAGGTGTTCAAGAGGGGATTGGACGTGGCACTTGGAGCCATGGTCTAGTCATGAGGTCTGTGGTGACAGGCTACACTTGATGATCTTTGAGGTCTCTTCCAACCTTCATGATACTGTGATACTGTGATTGTTTGTCCTTTACTTTGACTACTGTATTTACTGTTCATCCAAACACATAAGAAACACTGTGGGAAGAAAAATAAGAGCAGTGGGAGAGGTCTGTTCCTCAGTTTGTGACTAAATTACAGTGCTTTAATAAGATGTATTGTTTTAATAGTAGCACAACCAGGAGACATAACATGATTTGTATGTTTTAGACAATGGATTAAAAAGATCCTCAGTTAAGATCTGTTCTTACTGCACAGGCTCCTCTCTTACTTCTTCTGCCTTTCAATAAAGGCAGTGGCTATCAGAGTAAATTGAGAGTCATATTTTGTACTGCTTTGGTAACCTTTGCATTTTTTTCCTACAGAATACCAGATTCACCTGGTGAAGTTCCAGAATATCCTTTGGTTGTCAGTCAGTGACTGGCTGGACTCCATAAAATGGGTCAGTATAAAAATAACTTCATGGCAGCAGGTTTCACAACTTTGGATATGGTTTCAAGAATGATGACTACTGAGTAAGTATGTACCTATTATCCCTACAGTGACTACTCTGTGAATTTGTTGGATGCTGCAATGACACAATCGTCATGATGTATGTAGCAGTGCTTTCATTTCCTGCCTACTCAAGATAATAAAATACAAATACTGTTTAATCTTTTTATTAATGACAATACAGGAGAGATATGATTAAAAGACTCAGAACCAATAGTTTGATTCTGTGACTATACCAAACACTGCCAAAGGTCAGGCAGTGACCATACTAAATGTTTCTTGGGGATTGATTTTGATATAGACCACTGAATTCTGTGGCAAAAACCTCTTCTTCCTTTGCTATGAACATCATCAAGCCCATGCCAGTCCTCACAAGGAAGGTGTTCCACACCTTGCTGCTTCTGACACCACTGTGCCCAGTATATAGGCCTGGATTAACAAGGTAGGATAAAGACATGATCGACTTTGTTCTGTTTTCTTCACACGAATTCCTAATCTTTTATTCCATTCTGGGACAGTCTGCATTAAGATTCAATAACTTTGCATGTGAGGTCAGGACTGGTGTGGTAGTTTTAGGCTGATGCCTAGGAAATTTTCCACAGATTGAGTAGAAAGTGGTAGAATGTAAATGTTACCATTGGATGTCAAGGGAAAATAATGATAAGGTCTAAATTATCTCACTGGGCTGATTACTAATATAAGTTAGGTGTATAAACCAACTCTCACTCTTTCAGCTTCTTTGCTCTAGCTGATACTAGCTGGTGCTTTTGCTTGGTTGTTATTGACCTTGGCTGTGTTCTTGTTGTGACTAAGCGACTAAGCTGCTCTCTGCTTTTCCCCTCTTTCTTTTTTCCCTTGTCTGGAAGGGAGAGGGGGAAACTAGTGGAAACCCTAACACCCCCCCCCCCCCCAGTTTTGTCCAGCAGGCTGCTTGTGTTGTTTATAAATTGTAAATATTGTACATTTTCAAGATATTCATTGCATTTCATATTTCTAGATTGTAGTTTTGCTTGTAAATATAGCTTCATTTGCCTCCATCTGAGCTAGTCTGGCAGTTTTGGTTTCAGCTGTAATTTCAACCCACCACATTCTATTTATAGTTTTCCCCCATGTCTATCATTTTACATTCACCTACATTGAATTTCATTTACTGCTTTATAGCACAGTCACTTAGTCTTATAAGATCCTTCTAAAACTATTCAGAACTGGCCCCTTCCTTTACTATCCTGAATTCAGCTTCACCAAACAACTTTTTCACCTCTGTGGTCATCTGTGTTCCCAGACCATTTACTGATCTGTTGAATAGTATGTTCAACATTATCCTAGCATAGATCCCTGACAAATTTACTCCTGACATCCAGTCTTTAAACCAGCTATTTAGTCACACAAAGACCCTTTTAAGCCACAAATCCTTATTTTCTTTATAAAGTTTTGATAAGGAATCTTCTCTAAAGCTTTTGGAAATCCAAGTGGAGTGTATCAAGTGAATCATTTCCATCCATGTGTGTGCTGATTCCTCCACTGGAAATAAGTAACTTATAGAACTCTTTGCAAAAGCCACAGTGACTCAAGTAGATCATTTATCCAAGCATTCCATAATTCTGTACTTTACTGTAGTTTCCATCATGCTCTGTGGTGATTTTAGACTCAGAGGTGTGTAGTTCCCAAGATCTCCTCTAGATGTTTTTGTTGTTGTTGGGCATCACTCTCCATACCTCAAGCACCAAGATATTGTAAGCACATGGAACACAGATGATAACTCCCTCTCTTGCATCCCTGTTAGTAATTCCACTATTTCATGCTTGAGCTCTTTCAAAACTCTTGGCTAAATATAGACTTGTTCTGGGTTGTTGTGTGGTCTTCCAATGGTGGCCAATCTTCAGTGCTCTTTAATACCCAACATCGTTAGACTCTACAGATAATCCGGAAGGCTTCTTGTACCCAATAAGTTTGCAAAAGGGTTTATTATGCTTTATTCATAGTAACATAGTGTCAGTCAGGGTTGGAAGGACCACAAGGATCATCTAGTTCCAACCCCCCTGCCATGGGCAGGGACACCCCACACTAGATCAGGCTGGCCAGAGCCTCATCCAGCCTGGCTTAAACACCTCCAGGGATGGGGCCCCAACCACCTCCCTGGAAAACCCATTCCAGGGCTTCACCACTCTCATGGGAAGAACTTCCTCCTCACCTCCAGCCTGAATCTCCCCACCTCCAGCTTCATTCCATTCCCCCTAGTCCTATCACTACCTGAGATCCTGAGAAGTCCCTCCCCAGCCTTCTTGTAGGCCCCTTCAGATACTGGAAGGCCACAATGAGGTCACCTCGGAGCCTTCTCTTCTCCAGACTGAACAGCCCCAACTCCTTCAGTCTGTCCTCATAGGAGAGGTGCTCCAGCCCTCTGCTCATCCTCGTGGCCCTTCTCTGGACACCTTCCAGCACCTCCAGATCCTCTTGGAATAGGGGCTCCAGAACTGGAGGCAGTACTCCAGGTGGGGTCTCACCAGAGCTGAGTAGAGAGGGAGAATCACCTCCCTTGACCTGCTGGCCACACTTCTCCTGATGCAGCCCAGTCTCTTGATCTTTCCGGGCTGCAAGTGCACACTGAGAGCTCCTGTTGAGCTTCTCGTCCACCAGCCCCCCAAGTCTCTCCCTCAGGGCTGCTCTCCGCCAGCCCTGCCCAGCCTGTATTTGTGCCTGGGATTGCCTCAACCCAGCTGCAGGACCCTGCACTTGGTCTTGTTGAACCTGATGAGGTTGGCTTGTGCCACCTCTCCAGCCTGTCCAGGTCCCTCTGGATGGCATCCCTTCTCTCCAGCATGTCTGCTGCACCACACAGCTGGTGTCATTAGCAACCTTGCTTCTTCCTCAAAATAATTTTTAGCCTGCCTTACCATGCTTTACAGATAATCTAAGGTTATCTTCCTTTCTATGTTTTTCCCTTAGGTACCTCTTCATCTTTTGAAACATTCCTTCTTTCTTCCAAACAGCTTCTCTGTTACCCTAGGCCTGCTGGCTTCTTTCTGAGCTTTACCAGGCCTAATAAATGCTAAGCATTCTTCCTGCATTCTAGTACCTCTTGCCTCATAATCCTTTATTCTTCTAGCTGGCTCTTTCTAGCTTCCAAGACGCTCAATATTTTTTTGGGACAGTCCCTGATGACCTTAAGTGTTGTGTGGATTTAAAGCCTAAGTACATAATAGTTGCTGCTGTCCAGTAGCTCTTCATTTGAAGGATACAGAGGAGGTGTCTTGAACTGCAAATCTGAAGCTCATGAAGGTCATGCCTCCTCTTGTGAGCGTCTTTACTAGCTATATCAAAGATTTTTGGGACATACCTAAACATACGGTATCTATGCGAAGTCCTGGTGTGGGACTGGCACAACCGACAAGCATAGCTGAAGTTTCCTGCCCTTGCCACTTCTGTGATCTTTTTCAGCATCTTGCAGATGGTGATGTTTAGAGAACAAAACTACAAAACTAGTGATTGTGATAGATGCTGAAGGTTGTTGATTTCATTCCTGCCAAAGAGTCCGGCTCTGTAAGTGAGCTACCCACTCCAGGGTGCAGGTCTAGATGCAATGAAGGGAAACCAGGACAAAAACTGGGTCAAACTGAAAGATTCACTGCTGTTCTGATCTTTAGATCACCTCTCACTGCCATTCCCCAAATCATCAAAAGCACTGACTGTAATTTCCAGCTCAGGACTGCAAGAGTGAGTTGCAAGAGTAAGTGGGGAACATTTGCTACTATGACACTGCTTAGGAAAGGGCTATTAGACTACATATCTCAGGTCCTTCATTGAGATTTAGAAAAATTACTTGACCATTAGTATCAGTAAAGGTATCAGTGCTCTAACTACAAAATATTATTTTTATTTGGCAGTCTTACATGGCAGTCTCTAAAATTTGGAATTGAAAGGTCCAGAAAACACAAACATTTGCTACTTCTTATATGCTCCAGTTAGGAATGTAATCTGACCTGAAGAAAGCATGCATCATGTATTTACTCTTTTGTGTCCAAGAGGATTTAACATACTTGCATCCAAGATTTAACTTTGTGTCTTGCAGTGACATTAGAAGAATTGGAGTTGTACTCATTGGACACCAGAGACGAATAGTCAGCAGCTTACAGACTTTGCAGTTGCACATGATGCACATGCAGAAAAGGATTTCATGTATGAAAGTACCAGAACCAACTGCGTTTTGTGCCTCAGCATTTCTAAAATGGAAAATTATTCTCATTCTTCTGCTCTTCCCAACTTCAAGAACTGCAACCTTCTATCAGACTATAAAAGTACTTCTGTGTTAATGCTTCCAAACTGGAATTTTTAATCACACTGCGTAGTTCCTCCACCAGTTATCTGCCGATAGAATCCTGGCCTACTGCAAGACTATTGCTGCACATTGATGAATAACTCAGCATGGATGTGTAACTTTGTATAACAGTATTTGGAAACTTCATGAACTTACTTGAAAGTAGTAATCTGTTTGGCCTGGTGTGGCTTCTTTTATTGATGTATTTAGAGTTTACTGGTAGACATCAAAGTATTTGACTTCTTTCATGTTCTGTGACCATGTAACTTCCAATACCAAATGTGCAATCGAAAAGAAGTTTAACACAAGTATTGATTTTATCTCTTAATTAAATCCAAATGTATGGGTCCTATCACTTTATAATAGTTTGAATGCTGGTGCCTGAAAACATTAATATTGTTTGCAGAAATGACTCATTTTATGTAGCAAGTTTTCACTGTGTGAGTAATTGGGAGGAGAGAGAGAGAAACCTGTTTGAAATCCTTAAGGTCCATGATTTTGAAATTCTTTAGCACTCAACAGCTTTTATGTTTGAAATTTCAGTTTAGGTTGGAAAACTTGTTCATCCCTGGGATTCTTCACTACTCCAGACCTTTTCTCTTTTTTTGCTTAAGTCAGCATTTGCTTCTACTACATGCAGATAGCCATTGCAAAACTAATTGTAACATTTGCATAACCGCATATAAAACATGGTTGTCAGCTATATCGTGGCCACAGAGACTTCAGAGCACTTTCTGTTAAGAAAATACAGGCCTCCACTGCTTGAATTAAGCATACTTTCCACCAGTGGTAGTAGACCTTGGGGAGCCAGCCATCAGTGTGGGTGGTGTACTTATTCCCAAGGGAGAAGGCCAGCCAATATCATCCTCCAGCTGAGGGCAGTGGTACAACCACAACTAACGCTGGAAGTTACATGCTGTGGTATTCAGTTATCTTGTACACAGGCAAAACAGGAGATGTAGGACAGCAGTGTAATAATATGTTGCTTGAGTCTACTTCTGACTGCTTTTAGAATTTAAAAGCAGGCTGCTGAAATGGCTCTGGTTGCAATAGTCTAGATCTTCATTTAGTACAGATATCTAAATGACATCAAAGACAATTACCTTTTAAAACTCTTCTATAGCCTATTTACATGCAAGAAAATGTCTGCAAAGGCCTAACTTAATATTTGTACCTCTCTAAGACTTACAGTTTTCATCTTTTTCTCACACACCTCACACAGATGTGCTGGCTACATTCCAATTTTTTCCTGGGATATTCACTGCTGGAACAGGGGAACTAGCACATGTCTGCATGCTGCAGAAGTCACACACAGATCGACACGCATGTCACATGTAAATTTGGTGCAGGTGCTTTTATTGATTGATACAGTTTGGAGGGCTTTTTTGAGTTATGTGGCATTGTAATGTACTCAAGCATTACAACTCCTCCATTAAAGCGTGTGTTTGGGTAATTAGTATAGCATATATGCATATCAAATGAATTACTTCCTACTTCCTGTAATCACAAAGATATTTACTGCTAGGGAAGGGTTTGGAGCACAGCCCTGTGAGGAGAGGCTAAGGGAGCTGGGTTTGTTTAGCCTGGAGAAGAGGAGACTCAGGGGAGAACTTATTGATCTCTACAACTACCTGAAGAGAGGTTGTAGTCAGGTGGGGTTGGTCTCTTCTCCCAGGCAACCAGCACGAGAACAAGAGGACACAGTCTCAAGCTGTGCCAGGGGAGATTTGGGCTGGATGTTAGGAAAAAGTTGTTAGCAGGAAGAGTGATTGGCCATTGGAATGTGCTGATGTGCTGCCCAGGGAGGTGGTA
Organism: Colaptes auratus; assembly: GCA_015227895.2. Classification (NCBI taxonomy): domain Eukaryota; kingdom Metazoa; phylum Chordata; class Aves; order Piciformes; family Picidae; genus Colaptes; species Colaptes auratus. The sequence continues at coordinate 10,599 of JAAWVA010000705.1, read as the reverse complement.
GAGCCACCATCACTGGAAGTGTTTAGGAAGAGCCTGGATGAGGCACTTGGTGCCATGGTTGAGTTGATTAGATGGTGTTGGGTGATAGGTTGGACTCGATGATCTTGAAGGTCTTTTCCAACCTGGTTAATTCTGTATTCTATTCTGTATTTACAGCTTGTAAATCAAAACACATTTCCTAACTTGTGACCGGTTGATGCCCCACCACACTAACTCCTGGAAGAGGCTGCCATTGTATACTGGTGGCAAAGAAGGAAAACCAGAAAGCAACTCAGAAAAGATTATGCTTCCAACCAGGTCAGAGTAAGACATACTAAGCCTGATTCACGGTTATCGCAATAGTTTGGAATAACTGCATTAATTTAGGTGGGATAAGAGCAGTGCACTAAGTAAATTTTCCTTTCTTTATAAAAAAAAAAAAAAGGAAGAAAGAATTTAACTGAGGAATAAGTTTTCTAAAGATTAAGATTCACCAGTGTTATGCAATGTCAGTCTGGGGATCTTTTTTGAAGAAGGCCAATTCCAATCCTCCTTTAACTACAGAATTTTCCAGCATGAATAGTTCCACTGAACTCAGTAGGGCTGTACAAGCATGCAGGTTTTGCAGGAGCACAGGCCTTTAGTAGGAAAACAAGCTTTTTTCCTTCTCTGTGGCTGCCCAGTTACATGTCTGAATAATGTTTTAGGAAAGGTTCTCTTATGGAAAGAAACTCATGCTACTTGAAGCCTTCAGAGGTTTGTTAGACACTTTGCCTGCCATTACTTCTGTGGCCAACAGTGTGCTATCTGTGGGAGGAACCTCTCTCACAATCAAATGCAGTACTGAGGAGGCCTAAGTCTGTTTATTTGTTAATGGGGTTTCAAATTTACTCATACCTCGTTTTTCGACAATGTATGTGCAGTTTTAAATTCCCCTTTGCATGTTTTCCCCTTCCTGGTAGTGTGAATGGAGAGCGTTACATGATGTGCACACAGCTTCGATGCATTTCATGGACCTTAATTTCAGAAGTTAGCACACTACTGACAATATATTTTCAATAGAAGAAAATGTAACAATTTTTAAAAGCTTATTAGTTAGATATATTTTTTTATATCAACAAGGGTTTGGGTAACTAGAAAGACAAGAGCAAAGGATTGTTTGGGTGAGAACATGTATTAAACCATTTGTAAATCCAGGATTTTGTGAGCTCATATAGCTGGGGGTTTGGTGGTGGTGCAGTATGACACTTTTGTAACAGTTATTTTGAACAAGTTCACATTTTTCTCATTTTGGAAACATTTTATTTGCTCTTGATCTGATTCCAAGCCTGCTCTTGTGGTGGGATTGTGGGGGGCTTTCCCCTAATTGTTTCATTGAAAAACATAGAGACGACAGTGTTGGTTTTCAAATGTGAGCTTAAAACTCTGCAGGCCACAAACGTGTATAAGAAAATACAGCAACATTTTTGTTACAGGAGATACTTTCTTCGGGTGAAATTAGCTCTTTTAGTTATCCTGCATATTGCAATGTGTGGTTAGAGTCTGCATTTAAGCAAATGCAATATGTTGGTTTTCAGAATCTGGCCTACATTGCAGAGTGCTTCATGACTGAAAGGCTCATCAACATTCAAAAGTTTAAGTGCATGTCATATGGGAGAGGAAAGAAAAGGCATTGGCATGTGTGGGACATTAGGGAATAGTTCTACATTATGTACAAATAATATCCATATGTAGATTTTTCAAACAGATACAATTAGCACTAATCTAGGGTAAAACCCATCCATCTGTACTGCTATTACTATGACTCATTTATCACTTGAGCCTCCAAAACGCAGCTTAGTTGAGGACCTTGACTGTTGAGCAGGAACAGGTTAGTGTCTTCTGTCCAACAAGTGCACTGCCCAGCTGTCCATCATATGCCAACCACAGTGCTTCCAAAGCTGACTGACAAACAATTCCAATTAGATGTCCTTGCAGCCAAGCAGATTGTCATCTGACATAGTGACCATATCAGGCATCCTTTTTCAAGCCATCCTCACTTGTCAGCCATAGTCCTGAGACTTGTTAGAGGAATTCTCACCTAATGTTGGAGGTCTGTGTTTGAGCTAGTCATCTGAGATACCCTTAATCAATGAAGAGAAGTAGGCCCTTGTAGGATGTGAGTCATCTGACAAGCAGTTATTTACTTGTGAGTTAAATGTATTGAACCAAAGAAGCACCTGTTTCTGTGCATTCAAAGAGATGAAAATCGCTAGCCTATGTCCAGCCCTCTGTGCTTGGTCAGATGAATCTCATGCACTGAGCATGTCTAGTCCTTATACTGAACCTGTGAAAGAGAGGGGTCTAATCCATAATGTGGTGTTAAAATTGTACAAGTAACAGCAGAAGGTTTAGTAGATTTTGCTTATAAGGCACTGGAATTATCAAGAAGAAATGGGACTCCATGAGGCGAAAGGAAGAGAATTGGGCTATGTGATTTACATTTTTCTTAAACAGAAGTTACCCTTCTTGTTTCCTATGAATGTAAATCAGGTGTCTGCCCAATAAAAGCTTACTCACATGCTTCAAGACATCAGCCAGCACTTTTCAGCATAAGGAAATCCGTCAAAAATGTCACTCAACAATACATCAATAAATTCAAATAGATTAGTTGCTCCAACAAGCAACATCAATGTACAGGTACAAAAATCTGCTAGCATCATCTGTATGTATAGGTATTAGCTGAACTGTTCTGGCTGATTAGATTTCATCGTGATTTTTAAAGAGTGACTATCCTTTTTGCATTTTTAGTATCATGAGCCTAATACTGGGCTCCATTCATTTCTTTTTTGATACAGACTTATACAGCATCCATAGGTGGGACATAAGTAACATGCAGACATTTGTTATTCAGATGCAATGAAGATTTACCATGCAGAATAGCTGGGACTGTGGAGGTGCCTAGTAAGACTGTATTAACAGCAGCAATTTCCATGTTAGACCCTAGCAGGGACCATATCAGCCATCAAGGTAAAGCAGCATACAACATACTTTAACTTACACTGAAGACAAGTTGCTAAATTTCACCTGGCCCCACTGCAAACTGAAGCATGTATTTAACTGTTCTAACTCAGGAATAGAATTGGCTCTATGGGACTTGTTCTGGCAGCTGAGAATTTCTTTTATGACATAAGGTACCTGTAAGTACCTTGTCATGAGCCCAGTCTGCCTTGGAATATGTCCCACAGAGAGCGGAAAGGATGACTCACTTCTAATCCAGTCAACATATCTTTTAAAGTAGCGAAGTTAGGGTCACAATAAAAAGTGTGTCTTCCACTGCATCTTCTAGGAAAAGTAATAAAAATAGAGGTATTTCACTTACAGAATTTGCAGATGGTTGAGGAGCACTGTATTCTGTTCAGCATTTTTTCCAGAATAGCCTTGTTCACCAACTGTAATTGATTTTTCCTGAGTAACTGTCCAAGATAACCTTCTTTTTCCCACCCCCTTTTTATAATCACAGAATGTTAGAGGTTAGATCAGACCTCCAGAGATCATTTTTTGAAAGGGAGGGAAAGATGTGTTGGGCTGGGCTAAGAGTAGGACAGTAACCTTGAAATCTCCTAGAGAGACAACTGAGTCAGCACTGAAAAGGGGAAAAAAAATCCCTAAAGCCCACAACAAGTTGAAAAAGGAATCAATTTCCATACTGTGCTAAGGAGCTCTTAAAAAAAAACATGTACTAACATCTAACAAATACCTTCTACCATCATATGGTGTATTTACTAGTGCCTACTGCTCACCCAGGAGGTTGCATATAGGTCCTCAGGTTATGCACGAGGCTATGTTAAGCACATTATGGAAATAAAACATTAGCCTAAGTATACATAATGAGTTGTAAATACAGTGGTTATCATAATGTCTGAGATATTGAAACCCACAGAATTAATTACCTATTTCCAAGTAATGATAATGGGGTTGATCTGCTCCATTGCCTTTTCAAATATTTAGTGGCATGCACTGTATGTGTATGGTACTCCCAGACATCCATTGGCTTATTAGCCACTGGACAGTGCCTCTTTTCCTCCACAGGCAGAAGAAAAATAAATAAACATGTCAAACTAGCTTACAGAAAGCTCTCTGATCACCTGATGCTGACCATTCTACCACCAGCAGGCCAAATCCCTTTCTACTGATTCTTTTTCATATAACTGATATAGAAATCATCACTGATCACAGAGGGGAAGCAAGATGCCAGTAAAACAGTATATCTAGTAAGATATAGTCGGTGCTATAAAATGTCTGAGTCCCTCTGCTGAAGACACCAAAGTACAAAATTCTTTTCATTTAATATACACTTAGGAGGTTAAAATAAGGAGATTTTCAAGAGAGTATGAATAAGGCTATGCCAGCACATAGTGCAACAGGCCGTGCTGAATTTCAGAAGTTCGAACCAACAAAAATGGTTTATTGGAAAACATGAGATTATAAATTGGATTAGAGTGCATTTCCATGTTTTATATGTGAAATAATGTAACACCAGTTCGGTGAAATTTATCACTTCTTCAAATACCCTGCATGGGTATCTCTTTCCTTTCTTTCTTGCAAAGATTGCCCAATCTCTCTCTGGAAGAGATTGGGAAAGGTTCATCATGTTATTTGATTTTCATACCTGTGTAATTAAACTGGAACTAAAACTGCCAAATCATGACAGTGAAGATGTGGGGGGAAAAAAACTATATTAAAATATAATTCTCAAATAATTTGAAGTTTTCACACCCGTTTTACTTTGTTCCGGTCCAAAATTTTGACCTATACCTAAGCAGCTGAGCAGTGTTGACTAGTAGAAACTACATGTGTCTCATTACAATGTGCACTGTGCCATGCCAGAAACTTTTGAATCAGCACTGGTCAGGCCATACCTTGAGTCCTGTGTCCAGTTTTGGGCCCCTTAGTTTAGGAAAGAGGTTGAGTTGCTGGAAGCAACAGGCTGGGGAGGGGTTCGGAGCACAGCCCCATGAGGAGAGGCTGAGGGAGCTGGGTTGCTTAGCCTGGAGAAGAGGAGGCTTAGAGGAGACCTCATTGCTCTCTATAACTACCTGGAGGGAGGTTGTAGCCAGGTGGGGGTTGGTCTCTTCTCCCAGGCAAGCAGCACCAGAACAAGAGGACACAGTTTCAAGCTGTGCCAGGGAGGTTTAGGCTGGATGTTAGGAAGAATTCTTCCCAGCAAGAGAGATTGGCCATTGGAATGTGCTGCCCAGGGAGGTGGTGGAGTCATCATCACTGGAGATGTTTAAGAAGAGCCTGGATGAGCATTTGGTGCCATAGTTTAGTTGATTAGATAGTATTGGTTGATGGGTGGACTTGATGATCTTGAAGGTCTTTTCCACCCTGGTTAATTTCTCTTCTCTCTCTTCTCTTCTCTTCTTTTCTCCTTCTCTTCTCTTCCTCTCTTCCTCTTCTCTTTCTCTTCTCTTCTCATTCTCTCTTCCTCTTCTCTTCTCTTCTCTTCTCTTCTCTTCTCTTCTCTTCTCTTTGCAGTTACATGTTTGTGTGGCTTCATTTAAATAAAGAGCTGATTAAAATAGGAATATTTACATGAGTAGACTTAGGCATAAAATACTTTCAAATCCAAGCCCCTATAAATATTTGTAAGGCAGCATGAATAACATACTTTGTCATTTTTATTTCCTTGGGGAGTCAAGCATATTCATTGACATTATCACACAACCTCTGCACCTGTTGTTATTAATATGCAAGGAGATGTTGCTAACTTTTTTCATTAGGAAGCACTACTATTTTAGTGAACATTCATCTCACACATGCACATCAGTAGTTGATTGCAAATTATGAATAAACCACAATACTTTACTAATCATTCTTGTTACTGACACCCCAGCGGAGAGTGCTAAGCAGTGGCATGTATGTTGGGCAGTAAAAACCCAAAACCCTGGGAATGAAAATTCACAAGCCAAAGAGAACTCTAGCTCCCTGTATTCTGAACTGTGTGATGCATGAGGCCTTGATTGTACAGAAAGTAACTTTGAACCTATAATCTGGAAAATCACATTTGAGGAAAATCTGTACTGGACTCCAAATATTCATTTCTGCTTCTGAATGGCAAAAAGTGACCACTGAAACAAACCGGAGAGTATTTTTGTAGCATAAATTTCTGAAGCTCCTCTACAGCAGTGATAGGGGGAAAAAATCTGCTTGCTTGTCTTCCAGGTCCAGCCTACGAAAAAACAACAATAAACAAACAAACACCCAAGTACAACTGACATAATTTAGATTAGAACCCCCAGTATTACAATTCTGTAAGTTAATACTACTTGTTCGTCTTGTTGCATACTGGCTTTATTGAGAGAAACCTAAATAAACAGTGAGGAGTAGAGCTATCCAGCTAAGAGTGGCTTACAAAGTGTAACTTGGCCATTGGAATGTGCTGCCCAGGGAGGTGGTGTATCACTCTCCCTGGAGGTGTTCAAAAAAGGATTGTTGTGGCACTTGGAGCCATGGTTCAGTTAGTCATGAGGTGTTGGGTGATAGGTTGGACTTGGTGATCTTGATGATCTTGATGACTGAGGCCTTTCCAACCTTATTGATTCTATGATTCTATGCTCACAGTCCATTTATGTACAATAGGACTAGCTGGAAAACATGAAGTGCAGCCAATGTTTCAAATCTGTGGATTAATTCAGCTACTAAATGTCAAATTCTTAGTTTCCTTTCTGGGCAGGTTCTGCTCTAAAAGCAGGTGGTATTTCCAGGTTTTTAATATGATGATATGATTTTAATAAATTCTTGATGGAGTAATTTTCTGGGGAAATGATGTAGCTGTGAGGAATTAAATGTGTCAGTGTCAATAAGCACGGTCTTGCTGTGACCAAAATTCATTAAGAGTTGTTACCAACTTGAGTTCAGTGGGAGGAAGTCCTATGCTGTACTTGCTATATGTGAGATTCAGCCCTTTGAAGAGATCTCCTTTCCTACATCCCACTACTGTCTGCTTGATTTGTTGTTAGAGAACCAGCACATCGTAGGTCGCATGCTGTCTCACCATTCAAATGTTTTGCTAAAATCATTTGCTGGTTTTATTTATCTGTTGAGAGCTTCAGTTTGAGATGCAAGTCAGTCCTTCAGGGCATGATCCTAAGTCAGTGAAATCCATAGAAAGACATCAATAGACTGAAGCAGGTTTGGGTCAAAGTTTTCTGTAGATTTGCACAGACTGGATGGCCTCATTTATAGGGAGAAGAGAGTGCACTGAGCATAAAAACAAGGCTACTACCTCAGGATGCATTGAAATAGATTAAGGCTAGCTTCCACATGGCACAGATGACCTTCAAGGTGTAAAAGTTGATTGGTTGCTGCACTGTTGTTTTATTGAAATGAGCTACTATAGCTGAGTCTGGAGTAAATACTTTAAATGACCTACCTATCTCATGGCATATCTAATATCTAACAGAAGTGGGTTGGATTATTGTTTCTCCCTTAGAAATTCCCAGAACTCTTGGTTTAAAAATCAGGATTAACCATTATCCCTGTCAACAGGGAGAACCTACAAAACCATGATTTGTCTGTCCTCCGTCTTTCCTGAGCATATACCACTATGCAATATGATCTCCCCTTCATAACAGAAGTTCGGTTCAGCTGCCTCTTTGAACAAGCTGTTTGTACTCCCTAGTGCATTGCACATGTAAGTTTTGAAATTTATCAGTTAATGAAAGGTATGGGAGCAAATACTAATGTCCTTCTAGTGTTTTCTGTTGATTGGACTCTCATTAATTCCCTATCTCAAGACCACTGTCCTACTCTAAGATTCCCAACCATAAATGCATGAGCTTTTTGAGTCTTCTGGCCATGATTTCCTATCTGCCTCTCCCCAAGAAACAGCTTTAATTGGCAAGGTATCATTTTTAATACCATTTCTTTTTGCAGCAATTTCTTTTCATTTACTAGATAAGGTAGAGAGGGCTGTTTCTCTGCTTAAAGTGGGAAAGCTGTTTCTTGGTTAACGCTGGTGAAAGACTGGATTCAGTCAGTACTTCAGCATATGTTGCTCTTACCTACAGTCTGCTCTTCTGTTGAGGCCAATGACAAAATTCTCTGATGGTATGTGTTACATAATGCACAGTGATGCTGTAACTGAAACCCAGAGACTAACAAAAGAGCTTGTTCTTGTTTTGGTGCAGTATAACTCCTACTGACTTCAGTAGCAACGGGTCCTCTGCACTGCTCAGGATTGCATCTGCACTCAACAACAACAATAAATAATCTTTAAAGGCTATCTGAACCACATTTTGAAAGGAAATAGTTTGTTTTCTGGCAAAGCAACCTTCACCGGAATGAATTGTTTTAATTTTGTCACCAGGGTGCTTTTTTAGGAAACAAATCATTTGACTTACAGAAAAATACAAGAAAAGTACTTGACTACCTTCCAAAATTAGCTTTGATTTACTCGTGGAAGATAACATGGTTGGTACGTTTTTCTCAGGATATTTCCTATTTGTGTGTGTTGGTTTTAAGCATATCGACTGAAAAGGGGCTTACATTTCTGTCTCTTTCCGTGAAATTAGATTGTACACAACTAAATATGACTGCTCTTCACAGTTTGCTGTTCTAGCATAGCCATAACTGTATTAATGTATGTATATATATATGAATAACTATTTGATGACAGACACTTTAGATTATGTATTTAAGCAGCCATGTCAACCTTCAAAGGTAGATGGCTTCAAAGGTAATGGTATATCATAATACTTGCAAACTATTTACAAGCAGTGGTCTCAGCACAAATCTTTTCACACACCTATACTGAAACCACCTTTCCTTTAAAAACCCTCAGATAACATTTCCTTTTGATTGCTTTTTTTCATCATACCAAGATGTATTTAAATAATGACAAGTACCTGTGACTCAGTCTTCATCATTTTCATCTCGTAGAAAGCAGCCTCGGTACTGTACCTTTAAGTTCACTGGTCTGAACTCATGTAGTACTGCACACAGCAGGCATGATCTGTTCATTCTGAGAGACTGAACATTTCACAGCTGGTAACATGGTTTCCCCTGGGACTGCCTCACTGTTCATAATGACTTTTTTTTCACATCATGTTTGCCCATACATGTTCCCACTGCATTTTCTTTCTGCCTATATACCTATATCTAGACTGAATTGCAGTCCCGAGGGCAATTTCCATTCGAGTGAAGTTGTTATTCTTTACTGAAAAGTGGTGTTATCTTTTTTTTGTTTTATTAATTCTTACTCTATTCTTATGGTAATATGATGTTCCATGTAAATTTTCATATGCTGGCATGCCTACAAGTTTAATAGTGTAATCAAATGCTCAGCTCTCACCATTAGGGTGTTTTTAAGGCGAATTGCATTACATATGCCATCTCTTTGCAGAAAGAATATGGGGTTTGGCAAAGCTACCTGCTGAGCAACATAATAAGATTTTTGTACAAAGTACAAGTTACTGATAATTATTGTATTTTATTTTTCTATGATTTCCTAAGAGCATTATCAGGTCTTACAGATGGGGTAAGCCTGTTTATTGAAATATTTATTAGCAATAAAGTTACAGTAATGGTGTTATTTCTGAGTTTAATGGTGTTTGTTTTGCTTGGGTTAGTAATGTAGAAATACACAGTGAAGCTTGTCATACGTGATCATGCAAAGAAAACCCTCAGCTGTTTAAAAGAAGCTGGTGTACTAATAAAGATGGACCAGCAATATGTTCTAGCCCTTGAGATGTTTCAGGGTGGTGGTGGTTTTTTTTTAGCTAAAGAAAGCTTAATGAGTAGTGGCCTCTTCCATTGTACCACCAAGCATTTATGCCCTGATAAACACTTTGTCAAAATGCCCATACAGTTAACACAGTATCACAGTATCACCAAGGTTGGAAGAGACCTCAAAGATCATCAAGTCCAACCTATCACCCAAGACCTCATGACTAGACCATGGCACCGAGTGCCACATCCAATCCCCTCTTGAACACATCCAGGGATGGTGACTCCACACCATCCATCATGAAAAAATATACACATTAAAAGTTTCCAAACAACAACACTCTCCTTCTTGAGAAACACTAGGAACATGATTTTAAACCAGATTTTAATTTGCTATTAAGATTCTGCAGTACTCTTCACCCTCCTTATGGTGTTCACTGAGTGATGAAACAAATACTTTATTATTTTTCCCCACAAAACTCACACTAATCTTATTATGTACATAATACCAGGGCAGTACAGAGTGATTCACAAAGAGGAGAATGCCCTATACAGAAATCAAACTGTAGCTGGGGGGGGGGAATGCCTTTTGTTTCATAGTATCATATGCATGCAATAAAAAACTGAAGCATGTATAGATCAATAGGAAATCAATGTCAGATGTCCACAGTCTGTTGCATCCTGCATATTTTATATCGGAAGAGCTTTCTCACTGAGGACTGTCAGGTTTAACATAGCATTGTGCAAGGAAGTCCCATGTGTAGAAATGCCTTGCTATTCTTTGTTCTTCACTGAGTTTAGAACTAGTTTTTAGATGTGGACTGATTTCAAGACTGACTCAGAGGAATAGTGAAGAGGTGATTGGGAACAGTCAGCATGGCTTTTCCAAGGGAAAATCCTGCCTGACAA
>JAAWVA010000704.1:0-19026 GCA_015227895.2 Colaptes auratus | reverse complement strand
TACAGATCACGTTCCAGAGCGTTCCTGGGCTGTGGCAGCCTGGCACAAGAAGCTCCCTGGCTGCTCACAGGACCACAGTCCCATGGTCCTTCCCAGATGCCTCTGGTGAGCTTTTGTTTGAGCCACTGCCCCTTCTCCAGGCGCTCAGAGCTGTCCTGGGCATCCTCCAAGAGCCCTTCCTGAAGTTGCTGAACATGTTGAGGGAGAACTTGTTTTGCTTACAGCCATTCAACCTGCTTGGCAGCTTGCTCTGCTCCTCTGTGGGACAGGAGAGATGCTTGGGCCCCATCCTTCCGCTGGCAATGCAGAGCAGGAGCTCACAGGAGCTCACAGGAGCACCATTCCACCCTCTGGTCCATTGCAGCGGCTGCTCCAGGTGCTGGGGGCAGCCAGGGAGCTTGAGCCTGACTGAGGGCCCTGGGGCAGGCTAAGTGTAAGCCAGAAATGCCCTTGTCCTCTCTTCTCATGGTCCTGTGCAGGTGTGCCCATGCAGGAGGACTCTGCAACCAGGTCCAGCATGGAGTTAGGAAGGGCAGGTCCTGCCTGACCAACCTGATCTCCTTCCATGCCCAGGGGACTGCCTGCTGGCTGTGGGGCAGGCTGTGGATGTGGTCTGCCTGGACTCAGCAAGGCCTTTGACACCATCCCCCACAGCACACTCCTGGGCAAGCTGTCAGCCCCTGGCTTGGGCAGCAGCACTCTGAGCTGGGTTAGGAACTGGCTGGAGGCTGAGCCCAGAGAGTGGTGGTGAATGGTGCCACAGCCAGCTGGCAGCCAGGCACCAGTGGTGTGCCCCAGGGAGCAGTGCTGGGCCCCAGCCTCTTCAATACCTTCATTGATGATCTGGATGAGGGCATTGAGTCCATCAGCAGTGAATTTGCAGATGACACCAAGCTGGGGGCAGGAGTTGCTCTGTTAGAGGGTTGGAGAGCTCTGCAGAGGGACCTGGACAGGCTGGAGAGATGGGCAGAGGCCAAGGGCAGGAGATTGAACACAGACAAGTGCCAGGGGCTGCACATTGGCCACAACAACCCCAGGCAGTGCTGCAGGCTGGGGGCAGAGTGGTTGCTTAGCCTGCAGAAGAGGAGGCTCAGGGGAGACCTTCTTGCTCTCTCCAGCTCCCTGCAGGGAGGTTGGAGCCAGCTGGGGGTTGGTCTCTTCTCCCAGGCCCCCAGCACCAGAGCAAGAGGACACAGTCTCAAGCTGTGCCAGGGGAGGTTCAGGCTGGATGTTAGGAAGAAATTCCCAGCCAGAGAGATTGGCCCTTGGGATGTGCTGCCCAGGGAGGTGGTGGAGTCCCCAGCCCTGGAGGTGTTTAAGAGCCTGGCTGAGGCCCTTGGTGCCAGGGTTGAGTTGATCAGATGGTGCTGGGTGAGAGGTTGGGTTTGATCATCTCTGAGGTCTTTTCCAACCTGGTTAATTCTGTGTTGTGTATGCAACCAGTTGCTGAGGCTGGATCCTGTTGGAGTGCTCCTGCAGCTCTCCCAGGAGGGAAGAGCTCCTTCAGAACTCCTTAGGAAGTGAGGAGCCTTGCACAGGCAAAGCCTTCATTATGTCACTGACTAAAAGAGTGAGCTGGGCTCCCTCATTCCTCATGCAGCCTGCAGGGCTGCTCCACATCCTGTCAGATGCAGGCATCTCAGGGGGGGTTGCTCACTGTCCCACATCCTCCCCTTCATGCCCTCTTCCTGCCAGGAACTGGGCCCCCTGGGGTTGCAATGCCCAGCCCTACTCCTGTGTGTTTCCCCTGGGAGGGGAGAAGGAAGAGGAGTCTGAAAGTGCTTTTTCACTCACTCAGTACAGGGCAGCAGCCTGGGGGAGAGGCCCTCTGGGGTCCTTCTCATGACAGCTGTGAACTGACCCCCTGAGTGCCTCAGGGATGGACCTTGAAGAGTGGCTCTGTGGCCACGCACTGGCTGCTCTGCGTGGCAGGTGGGTGGCAGGGACCTCAGGCTGCCAGCTGGGAAGAACCTACCTGCTGGGCACAGCTCTGAGCAGCAGGGGCCAGGGCTGCCTACAAGCCCTGCCAGCACCAGCAGCTGGAGTTGGTCTCTAGCTGGCAGCTGGTGCCCAGTGCCCTCCTTCAGCTGAGGGGGGGCAAAGCTCTGCCCTGCTTTGGAAGAGTCTGAACACAGGAATGGGAACCACGAGGCAGGGAATTTGTCAGCTGCTGCTGCTGCTGCTGCTGCTGTGTTCAAGAGGCTGATGCTGCACTGCTGTGGGCAGAAACCTGGGGCACTGCTGTGCCTTTGTGAGACTTAGCTCTGGCTGTGGGCTCAGGGCTGAGACAAATCTTCATGCAGCAGCTGAAATGAGGACTTCTCCCCCCTGAGCTCCCAGGAGCTGCTGCTCACATCTGCTCAGTGGGACACTGCCCTGCTGCTGCCCTACAGAAACACCTCCAGCTAAGTGTCTCTGGGCACCCTCGGTGGGGTGTTTTTGGGGAGGGTGGATTTCAGCCTGAACTAGAGGGGGCAGGAAGCCCTCTGGCTGCTGCTGTTCCCAGCTGAGAGCTCTCCAGGCGCTGTGCTGTCACCAAACCACTTGGCAGCCTCCCTTCCATTGCTGCTCAGAGAGGAAGCAGCAGGTCCAGTGTTGGGCAAGTCCAGGAAAGGTGTTGCTGTGGTGAGCTCTGTGGTGGCTTTAAAATCCAACCCCCACCCAACATTCCATTGCCAGAGCAGCTCAGCTGGAAGCAGATGAAGCTGTGTTTGCAACCAGAACTCCAGTCTAGAATGAGATGCAATGAGCAGGTACAACATACACAGCAGCTACAGCATTTGCAGGGATTTACCATCAACAAACAGCACAAAAGCAGGGGAGCTGCTAAAAACAGAACAGAACAGAACAGAACTAACCAGGTTGGACAAGACCTCAGAGATCACAGAATCACAGAATCATAGAATCAATAAGGTTGGAAAAGACCTCAGAGATCTCCAGTCCAACCTCCCCCCCAGCACCATCTGATCAACTCAACCCTGGCACCAAGGGCCTCAGCCAGGCTCTTCCCAGACACCTCCAGGGCTGGGGACTCCACCACCTCCCTGGGCAGCACAGCCCAAGGGCCAATCTCTCTTGCTGGCAAGAATTTCTTCCTCACCTCCAGCCTGAACCTCCCCTGGCACAGCTTGAGACTGTGGCCTCTTGTTCTGGGGCTGGGGCCTGGGAGAAGAGACCAACCCCCACCTGGCTACAACCTCCCTTCAGGTAGTTGGAGAGAGCAATGAGGTCTCCCCTGAGCCTCCTCTTCTGCAGGCTAAGCAACCCCAGCTCCCTCAGCCTCTCCTCACAGGGCTGTGCTCCAGCCCCTCCCCAGCTTTGTTGCCCTTCTCTGGACACTTCCAGCAGCTCAACCTCTTTCCTAACCTGAGGGGCCCAGAACTGGACCCAGGACTCAAGGTGTGGCCTAAGCAGTGCAGTGTACAGGGGCAGAATGAGCTCCCTGCTCCTGCTGGCCACACTCTTCCTGATGCAGGCCAGGATGCCATTGGCCCTCTTGGCTGCCTGGGCACACTGCAGGCTCATGTTCAGCCTCCCATCAACCAGCACCCCCAGGTCCCTCTCTGCCTGGCTGCTCTCAGCCACTCTGCCCCCAGCCTGCAGCACTGCCTGGGGTTGCTGTGGCCAAAGTGCAGAGCCTGGCACTGGGATGTGTTCAATCTTGAGCTTCCCCTTCCCTGCTCCCCCTCCCTCTACATGCTGGAGGAGAGGGAAGAGCAGAGCTGTTTGTTCAGATACTCAGCTACAACAAAGAGCACAACCAAGGTGAGCAGAGCCAAGCAGAAGGCCAAGTTAGTATCTCCCAGAGTGAGGAAGCTGCAAAGAGAGGAAGTTAACTTTCCCTTCCTGGCTTATGTTTGCTATCTGTGCCATGGGATTGCTCAGAGCTGGTCACTGCTTTCCTTCTTACACCCCAGGGTGATTTATCTACATTCTACCACCTCCTCCTCAAGAGCTGTGGAACATTTTCAAAGCACAGCCTGAAGCTCCCACAGGCTCCAAGGACACCTCCAGTGGGACACAGGAATGAGGCACTGCCTGCTGGGCCTGGCTGAGGCTGGGCAGAGGCCTTGGTCTGTGCCTGTAGCCAGGGGGAAGGGTCCCCTCGTGTGAGCACACAGCACCTGCAGCTGCAGCTGGCCTTTGGGTACTTTTCTGCCTTTAGAGGCTGCTCATTTACAGTGCAGCCACACGACAGGCTGCAGGCTGCCCAGGGAGGTGGCAGAAGGGAGGGGATTCTCCCCCTCTGCTCAGCCCTGCTGAGACCCCACCTGCAGTACTGCCTCCAGTCATGGAGCCCCTATGACAAGAGGGATCTGGAGGGGCTGGAAGGTGTCCAGAGCAGGGCCAGGAGGAGGAGCAGAGGGCTGGAGCTGCTCTGCTGTGAGGACAGACTGAGGGAGTTGGGGCTGTTCAGGCTGGAGAAGAGAAGGCTCCCAGGTGACCTCATTGTGGCCTTCCAGGATCTGAAGGGGGCTACAGGAAGGCTGGGGAGGGACTGCTCAGGCTCTCAGGCAGTGATAGGACTAGGGGGAATGGAATGAAGCTGGAGGTGGGGAGATTCAGGCTGGAGGTGAGGAGAAGTTCTTCCCCAGAGAGTGGTGAGCCCTGGAATGGGTTGTGCAGGGAGGTGGTTGGGGCCCTGTCCCTGGAGGTTTAAGCCCAGGCTGGATGAGGCTGTGGCCAGGCTGATCTAGTGTGGGGTGTCCCTGCCCATGGCAGGGGGGTTGGAACTGGCTGATCCTTGTGGTCCCTTCCAACCCTGACTGAAACTATGAAACTATGAAACTATGAAAGAAGCCCCATCCCAGGCTGGGGGTGGCTGTGAGCAAGCTGCTGTGGTGTGAGGTGTCCCTGCCCATGGCAGGGGGGTGGGAAGTGGCTGATCCCTGAGGTCCCTTCCAGCCCTGGCAGCTCTGTGTTTGGGTGATCCCCACATCCTGTGCTGGCCAACCAGCCAGGGAGCACCAGCTAGAGGCATTCAGCTCTTTGCTAGGCAGCAGGGGCAGGATGCCCTCTCACCTGCTTTTAGACGTCTCAGGATAAACCTCTGTCACTGAGCTCTCCTTCTGCCCAGTGCAGAGGGCTGGGAGCTTTCCTGGCACTTTTCATCTGCCCTGTTCCAGATGTCTTTGCCTCTCCCCAGCAGCACTGCAGAAGCCCAGCCTGGCAAACCCAGCTGGAGATGTTGGCAGCTTCTGTGATTTCATGTCCTGAGCTCCAGCCCTCCAAGCTCATCCAGCCCAGCCAGCAACCAACCACCATGGCCACCAAGCCACATCCCCTGGAACCCCTCCAGCCATGGGGACTCCACCACCTCCCTGGGCAGCCTCTGCCACTCCCTGACCACTCTTCCAGCAAAGAAATTTTTCCTCCTCTCCAACCTAACCCTCCCCTGGCACAATTCCAGGCCATCTCCTCTCCTTCTCTCACCTGAGAGCAGGGAGCAGAGCCCAAGCCCCAGCTCACTGCTCCACACTCAACACCCCCAGCTCCCTCAGCTGCTGCTCCCCAGCCCTCTTCTCCAGACCCTTCCCCAGCTTGGTTGCCCTTCTCTGGCCCTGCTCCAGCCCTCAAGGTCCTTCTGGGAGTGAGGGCCCCAAAACTGAGCCCAGGATTGGAGCTGTGGCCTCAGCAGTGCCCAGTCCAGGGGCATGATCACTTCCCTCTTCCTGCTGGCCACACCAGTGCTGACCCAGGCCAGGGTGCTGGTGGCCTTCATGGCCACCTGAGCACATTGCTGTGGCCCATGGAGTCCCTTGTGGACATGATTCATCCCAGCTGACTTAGGACTTAGTCTCTGAACGTGCTGGTTCCCACTCAAGCACAGCTGCCTCTCTCCATTGCCTGTAGCCTGGTGGAGCAGAAAGCAGACAGAGCTTTTAGATGGCTCCATTCAGCCTGGATGAGCTCCATTTACAGGGGGGCTGGAGCCTGCAGCTAAGGGACCAGCTGATCAGATCAACCTTCCAGACAGTTCTTCACCCTCTGCTCAGCCCCTGTGGATTTTAGTGAGCTGACCTGGCTGGGGGAGGTCCACACTGGAGCCTGTGGGCTGCTGTGAGCCCCCTGTGCACATTGTTCCACATCCTGCATTGGGTGCTGTGCTCCTGACAGCATTTCAGATCACAGATTGCTGCCTGCTGTGGTTATTTCTCCAAAACCAGCTCCCTGGTGCTTTGGGGAGGCGTTGAGGGAGGGGATTCTGCCCCTCTGCTCCACTCTGCTGAGAGCACAGCTGCAGCTCTGGGGCCAGCTCTGCAGCCTCTGTGCCAGGAGGCTCTGGAGGGGCTGGAAGGGGTCCAGAGCAGGGCCCCGAGGAGGAGCAGAGGGCTGGAGCTGCTCTGCTCTGCAGACAGCCTGAGAGAGTTGGGGCTGTGCAGGCTGGAGAGGAGAAGGCTCCCAGGAGAGCTTCTGGTGGCCTTCCAGGAGCTGCAGGG
The DNA here is from genome assembly GCA_015227895.2 of Colaptes auratus. Taxonomy (NCBI): domain Eukaryota; kingdom Metazoa; phylum Chordata; class Aves; order Piciformes; family Picidae; genus Colaptes; species Colaptes auratus. The sequence continues at coordinate 12,586 of JAAWVA010000704.1, read as the reverse complement.
GGCTGCAAGCAAGCTGGGGAGGGACTTTGGAGGGTGTGAGGGAGGGAGAGGACTGGGAGGATGGATCCAAGCTAGGGGAGTGGAGATTTAGATTAGACCTTAGGAAGAAGTTGTTGCCCAGGAGGGTGGTGAGAGCCTGGCACAGGTGGCCCAGGGAGGTGGTGGAAGCCTCCTGCCTGGAGGATTTTACGGCCAGGCTGGATGTGGCTGTGAGCAACCTGATCTAGTGGCAGGGGGGGTTGGAACTGGCTGATCCTTGAGGTCCCTTCCAGCCCTGCCAATTCTGTGACTTTATGATTCTAAGCTGGAGTTTACTAAGCAGAGAGCAGACAGCATGTGGAGAGCATCAGCACTGCCCCAGCACCAGGCTCAGCACTTTGCATGGACCTTCCTTGAAGGCTTTGCTGGGAGATGCTGGAAGCCCACCCGAGCTGGTGGCCTTCTGGTATCTAGCAGCATGAGCTGGGGGGGGGGAGGGGGCTGGACTGGATGACCTTTAGAGGTCCCTTCCACCCTGGGTGATTCTAAGGTTCCTGCTGTGCTTCAGATGGACACTGGGGCAGTGTGACACCCAGAGAAGTGACATTTGGCCCCTCTGCCAGGTGCCAGTCTGTCAGAAGCTGGGCTCCCAGAAAGGGCTGGGGGGGAGCCTTGGCTCTGGTGCCTGGGCTGAGCCTGGCTGCCCACTGGGGGGTAGTTGTTTTTCATCCTGCCACCAAGCAGCACGTTTGATTTGGAACTCATTTCAAGCAGCAACAAGTTTCAGCACCTGCATTTCCACCCTGAGCACCAGGAGGGACTGAACAGGTTGGAGCTTGCTTGGCCAAGGGTGGGGACTTCTCAGCAGAGGAGGGGAGGGCAGTAGTGAATCGCTTAGAAGGAAAGGGAAGGAGCAGCTTGAGGAGCTGCTCTTCCCTTGCACAAGGGACACTCCAAGCACCGAGTGTCAGGTGTGTGCCTGGGGACGCCAAGTGCCAGCTCCTCCCCCTCAGTGGGAGGCTGTACCTGGTGATTAACTCCCATGTGGAGGAGTGGAGCTCATGCTGAGTCCTGAAGGAACCTGTCGGGAGGAGCTCAGCCGTGCGAGAGGGGCAGAAGAAGAAGCTGGACAGAGGACTCACCCGGCCGGAGAGGCACTTCTCGGCAGCCCCAGCCCCAGCCATGTTCAACATCCTAGCGGCAGAGGTGAGAGCCCAGGTGCACCGCGGCTATGGGGGCCAGCAAGGGGTGTCAGGGCCGCTGCGGAGCCGCCTGGAGCAGCTGAGAAGCCCTGGTGGAGGGAGCCCAGCCCCCTGGTGCTGCAGCACAGCGAGACGGCCAGGCTGGCCGTCGACGCCTTCCTGGAGCAGGGGGAGCCTGGCTACCTGAGTGCCATCGCCGAGGAGCGGGAGCTGCCCTTCCTCTCCCTCCTGGACATGGAATATATGAGCCAGCAGAGGAGCCCGAGCCTCCTGGACCCCAGCGCAGCCAAAGAGGCTGACCCCGGGGATGCCGACGCCGGGGACAGGTCCTCCCTCGACTCCGAACTGACCTCCGGCACCTACTTTCCTCTCATGTCTGACGTGCACCCTCCAGAGCTGGAGCTGGGGTGGCCGGGGACCCCTCTCTTCACGGTGTCTGGGCAGACCCAGGCCACGGTGATCTTCCAGAGGAACAGAGCCAACAGCATCAAGGATCTGCTGCGGGCGCTGATCAGCCGGGCGCGCACGGTACGTACGCACCGCGCCGCGCTCCTGAGCCACGCCGCGCAGGTCCTGCGGGCTCTGCACCACCTGCCCCAACCTCCTGGTGGCCTCTAGGTAGCTGGCATGGTGTGGGGGTTGCTTTCTCCTTAGCAGCTCTGTCACTGTTTGTGCTCCTCTCCTTCCCTGTGGGGTTTCGTGCCCTGTGCCCACTCTGAGGCTGCGTTTGCAGCTACGCAGAGCACAAGCACCAAAGCCTGGAGCAAGCTCCTGAGAGGAGCTTGGAGCCAGGTGGATCTTGGTTCTCTTCTCCCTAGGATCAGGTGGTAGAAGGAGAGGGAATGACCTGAAATTGTGCCAGGGGAGAGGCAGAAAAATGTCTTTGCTGCCAGAGTGGTCAGGGACTGGCAGAGGCGGCCCAGGGAGGTGGTGGAGTCCCCCGCCTGGGGGTGTTCCAGAAAGGTGAGGCCATGGCACCTGGGGATGTGGTTTAGTGGCCAAGGTGGTCTTAGGTTGCTGGTCAGACTGGATGAGCTTGGAGAGCTTTTCCAACCCAAGCAGTCCTCTGATCCTGTAAAGTGAGTGGCAGATCATGCAGAGTGAGCATTCAGCTGGCCCCAGGCAGCCAGTGTGCCCCAGGCAGCCCTCACCCCCTGCCAGGCAGCTTGCCTGGCCACAGACCTTGGTTTCAAGCCCTGGACATCACCTGAAGCAGGACAAGAGGGCAGCACTGGGGAGTTCCTGTGGCAGAACACAGGCCCTGAGTACATTTGTGGGCCTGCAGATCCCTGCCTGTGGTTTGAGGTCAGTCAGAACACGTCACTGTGTCCTCTGAACACGAAGTCTGTGCTGAGCTGAGGATGAGGTGGGACCGGCCCATGGGCCCCACAGCACTGTGTCTGCTGGGTGGAGGCTGCCAGCCCTTGGATGCAATAAATCCTGGATGACTCCTGACTGTGCCTGCCTGCCAAGCACAACCCTGCCATCAATTTGCTCACTCATTATGCTCCTCCTTGTTTCTTGTTCCTTTGCCTCTACACTGTGTACTGAAACAGCAGCTTGGACAGCTGCACCTCAGATGCTTTTCCAGCTTTCACTGCCTTTGTCCTCTGCTGCTTCTCCTCACCTCTTCCCCCCATGCTGATTTACCTTGGGAGTATTTCATTTCACCAGCTGGGGGATCTTGAGCAAACCTTCAGTGCAAAGTTCACTTTCAACCAGGCAGCTGCCAGGGAATGTCTCTTATCACTCCAGCAGTTTCTTATTTAAATGTACAGTGTTGCTCCCCAGCTTTATTACTGCCTGCTGCAGCAAGAGGGAGGGAGAGAACTGTTGCTTGGATTTCATCTGTGCCTTCTGCCATCACCTGCAGAGCTGAGCAACAAAGCCACGCTGCCCCCAGTGCATGGAACCCAGGCCCTTCGGCAGCTCAGGCTGCTGTGCACCATCACAGACCCACAAAGCACTGAAATTTGGGGGTGAGCTGAGGAAAAATTGGCATCTTGGGGCCTTTCTCATCCGGGAGGAGACCACTTTGCCACAGCTGTCCCTGCTCAGGTGTAAGCAGCCCTCAATGCCTGAACTTCTGCTGTGCCTCTGCAGGGAGGCTGTGTCCAGGAAGTCAGCGACAAGAAGCTGTGTTTGTCTTGGCAGGCAGCTGATTTATGATGTCTTAAATGATCTGAGAAGTGTCCTGTGACCCTTTGAATCCTTTCCAGCACTGGGCATTAACACATAGTCGTGGCAGCATGCAGCAAGTGAGTGACTGCCGAGGAAATGTCCCCACGTGTCCCACATGTCCCGGATCCCTGGTGACACTGGGAGCCTCCAGACCACAGGAAAACCACTCTGCTGCTCTCTCACTTCCCAGGAACTTCTCTGTTGCTGCAGGCAGATTGCTCAGGCAGCAGCTGCTTTGTGGTTCTGAGCTCTTTACGTGTTTGGGGCTGAGAGTGTCCCACGCTGACAGTGTCCCTGCCCCAGCGCCGTGGCGGCCTCCAAGCTGGGCAGTCCCTCACAGAGCTTTTTTTGACTCTTGTATGAGATGTGAGAATGAGTTTGCAAGCTGGTCTACTAGCAGTGGTTGACTGGCTTTCTGGCCAGCACTCCCCATGGTTAGCTCAGTGATTGGCAGCAGTTCCAGCTCACTCACAACCCCAGTGACACAACTTCTAAGTAGTTACTGACTCATTTTCCTCATCAAACCGCCCAGAGGGAGGCTACCCAGAGACAAAAACAGCTTCTGCTTGCAGTGGCAGCTGTGCAGGGAGCCCTTTGCTTCCTTGCCATCCAGTTGCATTTCTGCATTTCCAACATTTCACAGAGTAATTGTCAGGGCTGAAAGGAGCTCAAGGCTCAGCCAGCCCCAGCCCCCTGCCATGGGCAGGGACCCCTCACCCCACAGCAGGTTGCTCACAGCCACCTCCAGCCTGGCTGCAAACACCTCCAGCCAGGAGGCTGCCACCACCTCCCTGGGCAGCCTGGCCAGGCTCTCACCACCCTCCTGGGCACAACTTCTTCCTCACAGCCAAGCTCAATCTCCCCACTTCGAGTTCTGCTCCATCCCCCCCAGGCCTCTCCCTCCCTCACCCCCTCCAAAGTCCCTCCCCAGCTTGCTTGCAGCCCCCTGCAGCTCCTGCAAGGCCACCAGAAGCTCTCCTGGGAGCCTTCTCCTCTCCAGCCTGCACAGCCCCAACTCTCTCAGGCTGTCTCCAGAGCAGAGCACTCAAGCCCTCTGCTCCTCTCGGGGCCCTGCTCTGGACCCCTTCCAGCCCCTCAGAGCCTTCCTGGCACAGAGCTGCAGAGCTGGCCCCAGAGCTGCAGCTGTGCTCTCAGCAGAGTGGAGCAGAGGGGCAGAATCCCCTCCCTGGCCCTGCTGGCCACCCTTCTCTTGCTGCAGCCCAGGCTCTGCTTGGCTCTCTGGGCTTTCTTTTCCTCCATTATACTTTGATGTCTCCTGCTCTATCCCTCCTTAAGAGTGATTCTGCTTACAGGTAGCACAGCCCCAGTGCTGCTGGGCTGTAGGGAAGGTGCTGAGACCCCCTGAGTGCAGTTGCTGGGGTTCTGCAGCAATGGGAATGCTGCTTGCAGCTCTCTGCTGTGCAGTCTCACAGGCCAGCACCAGCTGATGTGTTTGGCACCAGCACTTTTGGGACTGCCAAACCAGCCCAGGGGACACTGCTTTATTGGTGCCTTTCCCTGGTGTGGTTTGGCTTTCTGCTTGGCTGCCTTTAAACAGCCCTCTTTGAAGATGTGCTTCCAGCAGGGAGCTTTTCCTTTCTGCAGACACCAGGAGCTGCAGTGCAGCCACACCTTAGCCCTCAGTTGATGTTGTTGCCATCTGCCTTTGGCTGCCTGAGCTCCACGCCGCTCCCAGCTGCCCCTCTTTCTTCTTTCACCTCCCTTGCAGCGCTCCCAGGCCGGCTGCAGCTCTGCAGGGGGGTTGGGGGAAGGGTCCCTGGTAGCTCCCCAGGGAGCTGCAGGGTATTGCTTCCATTGGCAAGGGCAGGGGAATGACCAAACCCAGAGTGCTGTTGGCCAACACCAGTCCGACCAGCTGTGCTGGTTGGGACCCAGACTGGATGGCAGCCGCAGCAGCTGGGGTGCTGCTCGCTGCTGTCATTCCCAAAGTGGTGACTGCAGCAATTGCTGACTTGCTGAGTCTCCAGCAGTGGCTTTGGGAATGCCATGGTTTAACCCTGCAGCTGCAAGGGGGGAAATCTCCAGGAGCCTGTGGGCTGAGCTGTGCCTTTGCCAGGCCCTGACCTGCCAAGGCTGTCACGGCCCTGGAGGCTGTGGTCAGGGTGGTGAGGGACAGGAGCAAGTGAAGCTGTATGCACAAGCAAACCTACACTCTGCAATGCCATGCAATGAACATGTACAACATCTACAGGATTTACAGATATTCACAGGGATAGTCACAGGGATTTACATTTGAACCCCCCCTGGCCAAAAACCAGGGGAGTTAATAGCTTCTTCCTCCCTGCCCCTTGCTTCTTACCCCCCTGGACACAGTGGGACAAGAGAAAAGGGCAGAGGGTTATGTTGCTAGGCTCACAGGATGCTGGGGGTTGGAAGGGACCCAAAGAGATCTTCCAGTCCAGCCCCCTGCCAGAGCAGGAGCACAGGATCCAGAGCAGGAGCACAGGATCCAGCTCAGGTCACACAGGAACACATCCAGACAGGGCTGGGAAGGCTCCAGAGCAGGAGACTCCACAACCTCTCTGGGCAGCCTGCTCCAGGCCTCTGGGATCATCACAGTCAAGAACTTCCTCCTCATGCTGAGCTGGAACCTCCTGTGCTGCAGTTTCCATCCATTGCTCCTGGTCCTATCCCAGGGAGCAAGTGAGCAGAGCCTGGCCCTGTCCCTCCCTCCTGACCCCAGCCCTCAGCTATTGACAGACATGTATTAAATGCCCTCTAAGTCTTCTCCTTTCCAGACTGAACAGCCCCTGGCCTCTCAGCCTCTCCTCATAGAGAGACTCAAACCAGAACAAAGACCACAGGCAGGGTCAGGCAGAAGCAGGTTAGTGTCTCCCAGAGCAAGGAAACCAAAAGAGGCCTTGCTTGACAAAGCAAGGCCTTTGACACCGTCCCCCACAGCACACTCCTGGGCAAGCTGTCAGCCCCTGGCTGGGGCAGCAGCACTCTGAGCTGGGTTAGGACTGGCTGAGGCTGAGCCCAGAGAGTGGTGGTGATGGTGCCACAGCCAGCTGGCAGCCAGGCACCAGTGGTGTGCCCCAGGGAGCAGTGCTGGGCCCCAGCCTCTTTAACATCTTCATTGATGATCTGGATGAGGGGCTGGAGTCCATCAGCAGTGAATTTGCAGATGACACCAAGCTGGGGGCAGGAGTTGATCTGCTGGAGGGCAGAGAGGCTTTGCAGAGGGACCTGGACAGGCTGGGCAGATGGGCAGAGGCCAAGGGCAGGAGACTGAACACATCCAAGTGCCAGGGGCTGCACATTGGCCACAGCAACCCCAGGCAGTGCTGCAGGCTGGGGGCAGAGTGGCTGAGAGCAGCCAGGCAGAGAGGGACCTGGGGGTGCTGGTTGATGGAAGGCTGAACATGAGCCTGCAGTGTGCCCAGGCAGCCAAGAGGGCCAATGGCATCCTGGCCTGCAGCAGGAACAGTGTGGCCAGCAGGAGCAGGGAGGTCATTCTGCCCTGTGCTCAGCACTGCTCAGGCCACACCTTGAGTCCTGTGTCCAGTTCTGGGCTCCTCAGTTTAGGAAAGAGGTTGACCTCTGGAAGGTGTCCAGAGAAGGGCAACAAAGCTGGGGAGGGGTCTGGAGCACAGCCCTGGGAGGAGAGGCTGAGGGAGCTGGGGTTGCTTAGCCTGCAGAAGAGGAGACTCAGGGGGAGACCTTCTTGCTCTCTCCAGCTCCCTGAAGGGAGGTTGTAGCCAGGCAGAGGTTGGTCTCTTCTCCCAGGCACCCAGCACCAGAACAAGAGGACACAGTCTCAGGCTGCGCCAGGGGAGGTTCAGGATGGAGGTTAGGAAGAAGTTCTATACCGAGAGAGTGATTGCCCATTGGGATGTGCTGCCCAGGGAGGTGGTGGAGTCCCCATCACTGGAGGTGTTCAGGAGGAGCCTTGCTGGGGTGCTGGGTGCCATGGGTTAGTTGTTTGGGTGGGCTGGATTGGTTGATAGGTTGGACTCGATGATCTTGAAGGTCTCTTCCAACCTGGATTTATTGTATTGTATTGTATTAACCCTCCTGGCCCAGCACTGCCTGTGGGTGCTTGCCAGCAGCACCAGAAGCAGCTCTACCCCAATCCCTCCTGCGAGGGGCCTGTTCCACCTCCTGCTGCCCAGTGAAGACCCCACTGCAGGAGATGAGGAGTCTGTCACACGGGGCCCCCCCAGCTGCTGCCCTCATTCCTGCTGTGCTTTCTCCCCTGCCGATGCCAGAGCCGTGCCACAAGGCTGTGGGGAGGTGCAGGTCTGCCTGGCAGCCAGCTGTGCCCAGCCCAGGGCGCTGGGTACCGAGTGTGGCCCTGTGCCACCAGCTGTCCCCTGCAGCCATGCAGCTGCCTGCTCAGCCCCCTCCTCACAGGGAGCCCTGCTGCTGGGCACAGGCAGTCCTGCCCTGTGAGCACTGCTGTAGAACAGCAGGGTGGTGTGGACCTTGCATGAGGGCATAGCTGGATGGCCAGATGAGGGAAGGCAAGGCTTTGGACACCATCTTCATGGTTTCATAGTTTCAGTTAGGGTTGGAAGGGACCACAAGGATCATCCAGTTCCAACCCCCCTGCCATGGGCAGGGACACTCAACCCTAGATCAGGCTGGCCACAGCCTCATCCAGCCTGGGCTTAAACACCTCCAGGGACAGGGCCTCAACCACCTCCCTGGACAACCCATTCCAGGGCCTCACCACCCTCACGGTGAAGAACTTCTTCCTCATGCCCAGCCTCAATCTCCCCACCTCCAGCTTCATCCCATTCCCCCTAGTCCTATCACTCCCTGGTAGTCTGAAAAGTCCCTCCCCAGCCTTCTTGTAGCCCCCTTCAGATCCTGGAAGGCCACAATGAGGTCACCTCTGAGCCTTCTCTTTCTCCAGCCTGAACAGCCCCAACTCCTTCAGTCTGTCCTCACAGCAGAGGTGCTCCAGCCCTCTGCTCCTCCTCGTGGCCCTGCTCTGGACACCTTCCAGCCCCTCCAGATCCCTCTTGTCATAGGGGCTCCAGACCTGGAGGCAGTACTCCAGGTGGGGTCTCCCCAGAGCTGAGTAGAGGGGTGTCCTCTCAGGCAAGCTCAGGGAGTGTGGGTCAGGTGAGTGGACAGTGAGCTGGGTTGAGGGCTGGCTGAAGGACAGAGCTCAGAGGGCTGTGGTCAGTGGCACAGAGTCCAGTTGGAGGCCTGTGGCCAGTGGTGCTCCCTGGGGGTCAGTGCTGGGTCCAGTCTTGTTCAACATCCTCATCAATCACATGGCTGAAGGCTTGGAATGGATCCTCAGCCAGTTTGCTGATGACACAGAGCTGGGAGCAGTGGCTGGCACCTGCCAGGCTGTGCTGCCATCCAGTGTCACCAGGGCAGGATGGAGAGCTGGGCAGAGGCAACCTCATGAGGTTCAACAAGGACATGTGTAAGGTCCTGCACCTGGGGAGGAACAACCTCCTGCAGCAGCACAGCTGAGAGGTGACCTGCTGGGGAGCAGCTCTGTGGGGAAAGACCTGGGAGGGCTGGGGGACAGCAGGATGCCCATGAGCAGCAACCTGCCCTGGAGGCCAAGAAGGCCAAGGGCACCCTGGGGGGCATCATGAAGAATGTGGCCAGCAGTTGAGGGAAGTTCTCTTAGCCTTCTTCTCTGCCCTGGTGAAGCAGTAGCTGGAGTCCTGTGTCCAGTTCTGGGTTCCCTGATTCAAGAGGGAGAGGGAACTGCTGGAGAGGGCACAGCAAAGGGCTGCAGAGCTGCTGAGGGGCCTGGAACAGCTCTCTGGTGAAGAAAAGCTGAGGGACTTGAGGCTGTTTAGCCTGGAGAAGAGAAGGCTGGGGAGGGGTCTCATCCCTGCTGAGCAATGCTCAGAGGGTGGCTGCCAGGAGCATGGCACCAGGCTTTGCTCAGTGGTGCCCAGTGACAGCACCAGGGCAATGGGCACAAGTCTGAACATAGGAGCTTCAGCTCAGCACAAGGAGGATCTGATTTGCTTGGCTGGTGATGGAGCACAGGAGCAGGCTGCCCAGAGAGGTGCTGGAGCCTCCATCTCTGGAGTCATTCAAGATCCACCTGGATGTGTTCCTGTGCAACCTGCTCTGGCTGACCCTGCTCTGGCAGAGGGGTTGGACTCCATCTCCAGAGCTCCCTTCCAGGCCTGTGGTTCTGTGTGCCTTCTGTGCACACTAGGTTGAAGCAGTGCCTCTGAACTTGACTCCATCATAGCAACTCCCCAAGCCAAGTCTAGATTGTCTCCAGGGCCAAGCCTGCCTCAGACCTGGGGACCAGCTGGAATACTGTGAGGCAGATGTGGCTGAAAGGGGCTTGCCTGGGCCTTGCACCAGATTTGGGCTACGTTGGTTTTGTCTCTTGGCTTCATCATCAGAGGGTGGTAGCCCATGGGTAGCCCAGCAAAGTCATTGGCTAAATTGCTTTTGGTCTTTGGCTGAAGACCAGCGTGGAAAGTGGTGGTGGAGCCTTCTGGTCTGTGTGGGTCTCATGGGTACCTGATGTTGGTGCCCAGCAGCAGCAGCATTTTGGGAAGCTGAAGATGCTTCTCTCTGATGTCAGAGCTCTTCCAGGGCTGATTCTGCCAACCCATGCCAGATGGAAGAGTTTGGCCAGAACCTGGAAAGACAACACTGATGAGGGCTACCAAAGAGTTAGGCTTTGAAGCCTTCAGCTCTTGGGGCTGGAGTGGCAGGATGGAGAGCTGGGTTTGGGCTGAGCAACAGAAATGGTTTTGAGCTCTTGGGGAAGAAGCTTTCTGCAGGCTGCTGTGATTCCAGGCATCCATGTGGGACACACAGCAGCTGACAGCTGATGACACCAAGCAGGGCTGCAGAGACACCAAGCTGAGTGGTGCTGCCAGAGGGACCTGGACAAGCTGGAGAGGTGGCCCAAGAGAGCCTCATGAGGTTCAACAGGAGCAAGGGCAGGTCCTGCACCTGGGCCAGAGCAATCCTCACTGCCAGTACAGCCTGGGGGAGGAGGTGATGGAAGCAGCCCTGAGGGAAAGGCCTTGGGGGTGCTGGTGGGGGAGAAGCTGGCCAGGAGCAGGCAGTGAGAGAATGCAGCCCAAAAGGCCATTCACATCCTGGGCTGCACCCAGAGCAGTGTGGCCAGAGCTGGGAGAGAGGATCCTGCCCCTCTGCTCTGCTCTGGGAGACCTCACCTGGAGCACTGCATCCAGGGCTGGAGCCCTCAGCACAGGAAGGACCTGGACCTGATGGAGAGGGCCAGAGGAGGCATGAAAATGCTCAGGGGTTGAGCAGCTCTGCTGTGAGGACAGGCTGAGGGAGCTGGGGCTGTTCAGCCTGGAGAGGAGAAGGCTCCAGGGAGACCTTAGAGCAACCTGGCAGTACCTGAAGGGGCTACAGGAAGGCTGCAGAGAGACTGTTCCCAAAGGCCTGCAGGGCCAGGCCCAGGGGCAATGGCTTCAGAGCAGAGCAGAGCAGATTGAGCTTGGGTGTGAGGAACAAGTTCTGCCCCGGAGCTGCTGGAACACTGCAGCAGGCTGCCCAGGAGGGGTTGAGGCTCCATCCCTGGAGCGGTTGCAGGTGGAGGCTGAGAGGGCTGTGGGCAGCCTGCTCCAGTGGAGGATGTCCCTGCTGGGGGCAGGGGCTGGGGCTGGCTGAGCTGTGGAGGTCTCTTCCAACCCAGAGCACTCTGTGGTGATCTGCTCCACGGGGTGCTTTGGGCTGTGCAGAGCCAGGCAGGGGAGCTGTTTGGAAGCAAGGTTGCTGCCTCCTCATGGAGTGCAGGATGAGCAGCAGAGGAAACTGCACTTCGTGTGCAAGGGAGAGTGCAAGGCACAAGCACTGCAGGGTAAAGGACACCATGGGAGCTTCACCCTAAGGGGCAGTGCTTTCTGGGTCATCTCTACTTGGGGCAGCCTCTGCTAGGTGCAGGGTGATGCACACAGCTTCCAAGCAGCAGTGACCTTCTGGAGTGCTAAGATGTGGTAAAGACTGGAGCTGAGCTAGGCAGTAGTGCCATTCCCTGCTCAGGTTTTGAAGTGAAGCTGGGCTGCTGGGGAATCCTTCACCACTTTACCATCAGCTTCCTTAGTCCCCCACTGTGCTGGGAGAGCAGGCCTGGGGAGAAGGATCTGGGAGTGCTGGGGGGCAGCATGGTCTGCACGGGACAGCAATGAGCCCTGGGGGCCAAGAAGGCCAAGGGGGTCCTGGGGGGCATTCAGAGGAGTGTGGCCAGCAGAGCCAGGGAGGTTCTCCTCCCCCTCTACTCTGCCCTGGTGAGACCTCACCTGGAATATTGCATCCAGCTCTGGGCTCCCCAGCTCAGGAGGGACAGGGATCTGCTGGGGAGAGTCCAAGGGAGGGCTGCAAGGATGCTGAAGGGACTGCAGCACTGCCTGGGGAGGAGAGGCTGAGAGCCCTGGGGCTGCTCAGTCTGGAGAGGAGAAGGCTGAGAGGGATCTGATCAATGGCTATCAACAGCTGAGGGCTGGGGGTCAGGATGGGACAGGGCCAGGCTCTGCTCACTGTGCCCTGGGGTAGGATGAGGGGCAATGGATGGAATCTACAGCACAGGAGATTCTTCAGTGTGAGGCTCCCAGAGGCCTGGAGCAGGCCAAGGGGCAATGAGTGGAAACTGCAGCACAGGAGGCTCCAGCTCAGCATGAGGAGGAAGTTCTTGCCTGTGAGGGTCCCAGAGGCCTGGAGCAGGCTGCCCAGAGAGGTTGTGGAGTCTCCTGCTCTGGAGCCTTCCCAGCCCTGTCTGGATGTGTTCCTGTGTGCCCCGAGCTGGATCCTGTGCTCCTGCTCTGGCAGGGGGCTGGACTGGAAGCTCTCCAGAGGTCCCTTCCAGCCCCTAACATCCTGTGGGCTGTGATCTTGAGGCTGTCTGCAGGTTCTGCTGCAGGCCATGCTGCCATTCAAATTCCTTCCTGCACTTCAGCAGGCCCTTCAGAAGGTGCCTGCCTGCCTTCTGCTGTGTTCTCCTCCCAGTTCTTGGGCAGTCCCTCTGGCCAAGGCCTTCTGCTGCCTCCCATATCCCCGTGCAATGGGTTGCCATGCTCTTTTCCCATCTCATTCTGTAAGGAACTGGCACTTCTCTTCAATGTCCCACTGGTCTAAACCCATCCCTTGAAGACCTTATCCTGCAAGATTTCACTTTATTCCGGTGGATTCTTGTTCCTTTCATGTTTGTTTGTTTGTTTGAAGGATGTTGGCGTTACTGCTGCCTCCTCCTGCAACGCTGCAGCCCTTCACATGAACAGCTACTG
>JAAWVA010000703.1:0-19031 GCA_015227895.2 Colaptes auratus | reverse complement strand
CCCTACTGACACACAGAGAAAGTTATCGGGCACGGCAGTCAGACACATCTTCAGTGGCACTTTCCCATTCACTTACATAATAAGTGGATATGAATATTGATTAATGCTATCTCTGACACTCTGCTGGTTCAAGGTTTCGACTGCAAAAGAATCCAAAATACCAAGAACAGGATCATAAATATTAAAATTCTCATTCTCTGCCAAAAATAATACTCCCAGCTTCCTGGTTCGTTCCTTGAGCAAAGAGAGGAGCAAAGAGAAAACCGGCAGAGCCAGAGAAGCCTTGGCTGAAAAGGACCTCTGGTGGTCAGTAACTCGAGCTCCCTTTTGGAGCAGGAATATCACAGAATCAGTTAGGGTTGGAAGGGACCACAAGGATCAGCTAGTTCCAACCCCCCTGCCATGGGCAGGGACACCCCACACTAGATCAGGCTGGACAGAGCCTCATCCAGCTGGGCTTAAACACCTCCAGGGATGGAGCCCCTCAACACCTCCTGGACAAACCCATTCAGGGCTTCACCACTCTCATGGGGAAGAACTTCCTCCTCACCTCCAGCCTGAATCTCCCCACCTCCAGCTTCATTCAATTCCCCCTAGTCCTATCACTCCTGAGATCCTGAGAAGTCCCTCCCCAGCCTTCTGTAGCCCACTTCAGATACTGGAAGGCCACAATGAGGTCACCTCAGAGTCTTCTCTTCTCCAGACTGAACAGCCCCAACTCCTTCAGTCTGTCCTCATAGGAGAGGTGCTCCAGCCCTCTGCTCATCCTCGTGGCCCTTCTCTGGACACCTTGCAGCACCTCCAGATCCCTCTTGTAATAGGGGCTCCAGAACTGGGGCAGTACTCCAGCTTGTACCAAGGGCAGTGCAGAAGCTTTCACAGAGCAGGGATGCTCCCCACTGGTGGTTTATAATTATGTATGCTGGTTCCCCTCGTACAGTAAAGCAGGGCCCTGTGTTACAGGGGAAACCAGAGCCCAGAAACAGAATGCAGAAGGACAGGTCTTGGCAGAGATGCTCTGAGCTGAGAGCCAGTTTTCACCTGAGCCCAGCTGCCTGTGGGTTGGAGTCCGCAAAAGAAGCAATAAGCTGAGGTGCACATCTGGGAGTCTATCAGAGAATCAGTAAGGTTGGAAGAGACCTCAGAGATCATCAAGTCCAACCTGGCACTGAGCGACCTCATGACTAACTAAACCATGGCTTCAAGTGCCACATCCAATCCCCTCTTGAACACCTCCAGGGGTAGGGACTCCACCACCTCCCTGGGCAGCACATTCCAATGGCAAATAACTCTTGCTGGGAAGAACTTTCTCCTCACCTTGAGCCTAACTTCTCCTGGCCACATCTTGAGACTGTGTCCTCTTGTTTGGTGATGGTTGCCTGGAGAAGAGACCCGAAGAGACCAACCCCTCCCTGGCTACAACCTCCCTTCAGGTAGTTGTAGAGAGCAAGAAAGTCTCCCCTGAGCCTCCTTTTCTCCAGGCTAAGCAACCCCAGCTGCTTTCTGTCACTGTACCATGACATGGACATGAGAGATGGAGATCCAGTTCTGTGTCACTCATTTCTTCTTGTGTGGGACATTGTTGGAAGGCTATGATAAATAGCTGCATCTGTTTGCAAAGCACCATGAGGTGTTTGGGAAGGGCATCTTATTGGAGATGGAGCAGGAGTTCTAACCGGCCTCCTTTTGTGGTCATGCTGTGCCAATTAAACAGAGGCAGTGGGGGCCAGGAAGCTCTGCTGGGGTGAATGAGCAATTTTCTTGAAGTAGGCACTGGATAAGGTGAACATGATGTTCCTTTGGCATTCCCCTCCCAAATCCCAGGTGAGAGGAAGGGTGGAAGTTTTGCAGGTATCAGTATGGAGACACTGACAGAGCTGGATGGAGACACCCAGAGAGGGGTGAAAGCTGTAATTCCTCTCTTCAAGATCAGTGGTGCTCACACCTTTCATGCCTGGCTGGCGGCGGAGCTCATGAGGAACCATGTATTTCTGGATAAGGGAGAGATGTGGCTAGCATGGCATGGGTGAAAAGCAACTACTCTGGCAATTTCAGCAACTTGTTTCAGAGTTTGAAGCAATAGTCCCATTGCAGAGAGATAAAACCTTTGTTCTTGCTTGAGGAGGGGCTGAGGGGCTGCGGTGCTTAGCCTGGAGAAGAGGAGACTCAGGGAGACCTTCTTGCTCTCTGCAACTACCTGAAGGGAGGTTGTAGACAGGCAGAGGTTGGTCTCTTCTTCCAGGAGCCAGTACCAGAGCAGAGCAAGAGGACACAGTCTCAAGCTGCACCAGGGGAGGTTAGGCTGGATGTTAGGAAGAAGTTCTTCACAGAAAGAGTGATTTGCCATTGGAATGTGCTGCCCAGGGAGGTGGTGGAAGCCTCATCCCTGGAGGTGTTTGCAGCCAGGTGGATGTGGCTGTGAGCAACCTGCTGTAGCGTGAGGTGTCCCTGCCCATGGCAGGGGGTTTGGAACTGGCTGATCCTCGAGGCCCCTTCCAGCCCTCATGATTCTGTGAACAGCAATGTTTGTAAGGAACTTATCCTACAATGACATCTGGTGGCTGTTTTCCTTTGGCAGGGCATTCTTGCAGAAGTATCCTGCAAGAGCTGCCTGAGGGTAAGTCTTCCCACAGCAATATTTTGCTAAGGTTCTAATTTTTGGGGTTGTGGGGCGGGGAGTGTGGTAAATGTATGTTTTGCATGACTGAACACTTTTTCAGCTAATCAGCAGCACCGAGTCCCACCTGAGGCTGGGCACTGTGGCCTAAATGTCTTGTGGGGAACGATTTGATGGTTGATCATCCAGCAGAGAAGCCACTGCTGCATCTAGAAGATGGGCTGGCTCCCCTCTGAGAGCAGCTACTGTTTGGCCCAAGAATATGCTGCAGCTGTTAGAGATCAGAGCATCTGCCACCCATTTTGGCAGCAGAAGTCCTGAGTGTGCCCAGGAGCGGGCACAGGTCTCTGCTGCAGCATCAAAACAACTGCTGTGTTGGGGTCCTGAGTGCTCTGCAGACAGTAATCCCCAGCTTGTAGATTGTGCAATGGTGGCAGTGGGGTGCCCACCAAAGGCTGATTCTCTCCCTAGGCAGTCTGTAACAAAGCCCTGAAAGACAATCACAGAATCATAATTGTTAGGGTTGGAAGGGACCTCAAGGATCATTGGTTCCAAACCCCCCTGCCATGGGCAGGGACACCTCACACTACAGCAGGTTGCTCTCAGCCACATCCAGCCTGGCTGCAAAAAACCTCCAGGCATGAGGCTTCCACCACCTCCCTGGGCAACCTGTGCCAGTCTCTCACCAACCTCATGGGGACAACTTCTTCCTAACATCCAATCTGAATCTACCCATTTCTATCTTTGTTCCATGCCCCCTGTCCTATCACTCCCTCACACTCCAAGAAGTCCCTCCCCAGCTTTCTTGTAGCCCCTTAAGATACTGGAAGGCCACAATAAGGTCTTCTCAGAGCCTTCTCTTCTCCAGACTGAGCAGCCCCAACTCCCTCAGTCTGTCCTGATAGCAGAGCAGCTCCAGCCCTCTGCTCATCCTCGTGGCCCTTCTCTGGACACCTTCCAGCACTTCCAGATTCTTCCTGTACTAGGGGCTCCAGAACTGGAGGCAGTGCTCCAGGTGGGGTCTCAGTCCTCTAATAATCCTCAGTTGTGCCTTTCCAGAAGCTGGGCACCTTGTACTGACTGGACAAAATTGAGACCCAGTCTCTGCTTCCAACTTCAGTGAGCTCCGTGCTCAGGTGTTGTTAATGCCCAGCACTCGTCTGCAGGGCTGACTTGGGTGCTCCTCTTTGCCTCCGCAGTGCTGCTTAGTTCCTCATGGCCAGAGCCATGTGGTCCTTGGGTGCTTATTCAACTCTTTTTGGACGTGTCAGAGCCTGTGGCTAGCAGAGGTGATCTCCTGGCCACCAGATGGAACCAAGCCATGCCTATTCTTTCCGAATCTTACTGCCAGTGCTCCTTTCAGAAACTTTAGAAAACACAGCACTCCTCTTTCACGAGTTTTACCCTTTGGGGGTTGTTTGCACTAGACAGGCGTCACAGAACAACTGCTGTCCCATCAGCGAGACCAGGTAAAGGGGGAAATTCCCAGAGAGCAGCAAGACACGGTGGCTTAAAAATCATGCTTAAAACCTGCCATTGAAGAGGAGGAAACTGTAACTGTAAGCATAGTGGCTGCAGTGGGGAAGGAGTAACAAGAAGATTTCATGGACTTGGTATGGTATAAAAATCAATGTGGGCAAGGTAACAGTTTAGCCCTGACAGCTGTCAGTGTCAAACACTGCATTGCTTCTTGGGGGGAAGGAGCAGAAGTCCACAGTTTGGTCTGCAAAGAGCTTAGCCACGAAGTCATGATGCAGCTGTCTCGGTTGGATTTCTGCCTGGTACTCGCATAGTCAATCCTATCAACTTGTGTCATTCAAATGCAAACTCAGTTCTTCACTGTGGTATCTTCTCTTCAGATAACCTCTGGGTTTCTGGTTTGGAGCTGCACTGGGAAGCACTGGTGATCATTAGTCCTAGCTTCTGGGGTTTCTGTCTGTTTGATTGTGTTGCTGGGATTATTGTGTGTGTTGGTTTTTTTTTTCTCCCTGTGGCCTATTAGAAACTTTGGCAAAGTCTGGGGGGAAATGGGATGTATACACCGTTCAGCATTTCTCCTGGAAATAAGGAAAGGCCCCTCCCCACCCAGAGCAGATGAGAGGTAGAGACAGCTGTCGCTGTTACGCTCTAGGATTGCACAGGCTCCCCCCAGAGAAGGTATTGGGACCCCCATGGCTCTGGTGCTGCTACAGCTCTTTTTCCTTTGCTTCCCTGCCAGGACTAGCAATTATGTGCTTGCTTTCTTCCCTCCAGAGATGAAGCTTAGAGTCAGCCACGAGGATCAGGCATGGTTGATACTCCATGCCTTGTTGACTCACACATCAAAAATAATTCCTTAATGTCCTTGTACTTCTTAACTTACTGTTTCTTCTCATTATGGCCCTGAAAGCACAGCTGTGCTCTCTGCTGAAAACCCTGGCTGCTCAGGCACTGGGGGCTCACTGCTGAAGTATCACAAGATCTTTACAATCTTTCTGTATGCTTTAATGTTTGGTCTTGTTTATATGCAGTCTTTTCTTGCCTCTGAGGTATCAGGAGCTGAACTAACTTCTTTCATGGTTAGCATCTTAAACCTGTGCATATCTTGCACACATGCACGTCAGATGCCATGGCCCAGCTCTCCCAGCTGTCTGCTGGAAGGGAAGGGAAGGGAAAGGAAGGGAAGGAGGGAAGGGGAAGGGAAGGAAGGAAGGGAAGGAAGGGAAGGGAGGGAAGGAAGGAAGGGAGGGAAGGGAAGAGGAGGGGAAGGGGAAGGGGAAGGGGGAAGGGGAATAGGAATAGAGTAAACAGGTTGGAAGAGACCTCAAGATCATGGCATCAACCATCATCCACACCACCTAATCAACTAAACCATGGCACCAAGCACCCCATCAAGTTCTCCTCCTAAACACCTCCAATGATGGGACTCCACCACCTCCCTGGGATGTGGAAACACTAAGATAATTAGGTTGGAAAAGACCTCAGAGATCATCGAGTCCAACCTATCACCCAGCACCTCATGACTAACTAAACCATGGCTCCAAGTGCCACATCCAATCCCTCTTGAACACCTCCAGGGATGGGGACTCCACCCATCTGTGGGCGGCACATTCCAATGGCCAATCTCTCTTCTGGGAAGAACTTTCTCCTCACCTTGAGTCTAAACCTCCCCTGGCACAGCTTGAGACTGTGTCTCTGTTCTGGTGCTGGTTGCCTGGGAGAAAGAGACCAACCCCCATCTGGCTACAACCTCCCTTCAGGTAGTTGTCGAGAGAGCAATGAGATGAGGTCTCCCTGAGCCTCCTCTTTCTCCAGGCTAAGCAACCCAGCTCCCTCAGCCTCTCCTCACAGGGCTGTGCTCGAGGCCTATCCCCAGCCTCCAATCTTTCTACACAGGAAGAGTGATTTGCCATTGGGATGTGCTGCCCAGGGAGGTGGTGGAGTCACCATCCCTGGAGGTGTTCAGAACAGGATTGGACATGGCACTTGGTGCCCATGGTTTAGTTAGGTCATGAGCTGTTGGGTGACAGGTTGGACTTGAAGATCTCTGAGGCTTTCCAACCTTATTGATTCTGTGACTTGACTCTTTTTGTGTTCAGCTGCTAATTCCTCAAACATGTCAGATTTCAGTTCCTTTCCAGACTATGAAATGGAGTTGAAATCAACGAACTCGAATTTATTGGAGTGGATAGACAGCCATGATGAATTCATTTCCTTATTGAATCCAGACTACAATATGTGACTGTAATTATTCAGCTTGTTAAGAACATTCAAACACTAGAATGCCAGTGCTGCCCTGATTACCATCCCTGCTCCTCTCCTTCTAGGGAAAAAAAAAACAAGAATGTTATGAGGATGGTCAGCTGGAATGATCTCAGTGGCTTGATCAGTCACCTCTGTCTGGGCATCCTCCACTGTCTGAGATGCAGAGGAGCAGGCAGTGCCTCCTCCCTCTCCACAGCACCCATGTTCATTGTACAGAGCTTGGGCTGAGCACTGAAGAAGGAGCAAGAGATGGTGTGTGCAACTGTGCCAGTGAGATCTGTAGCACAGTGCAGTGCTGAGCTGAGTAGCAGAAATAATCTTTGTTTCACAGGGAGTCAGAAGGAGCAAGGTTTTGTGTACCTTTACCCATCAGGAGATGGAAATCTTTGCAAGCAAAGGGGCAAATAAAGACAAATCTCTGTACAAGAAGCCAGTTAGTCTGGAAGGAGGACAGGGCTTTGTCTCAGTTTGAGCTGCACTGCTCCTTTTGCTGCACGTGAGAGGTTATAAGGAATGCATCCAGGTTTCTTTTCACAGTCCCTCTCCTAATGCTTTCTCTTCGTCTCCATGTGTAAAGGTCTTTGTACAGGAGGCTCCTCCATGCCCACCCAGCAGGAGAAGAGGTGTGGTGAACCTGGCAGTTAGCTTTCTGTCCCTTCCCTTACATGCTCAAGGTTTACTGCTAACTACTATGAAAACTCCCCCAGGGCTGCCCCAGCAGGGACTGGGCTATTAGCCTGGCCCAGGGGAAGAAGCGGAGGAGGGTGTAAGGAAGTTATGGGGGGCAGGACAGCCCCACAAGCACCCTGTGACTGCCACAGCCTGCTGGCTTTGGATAATTCGGTATCTTTTACCTTGTGCAGAGAAACAATCATTTGCTGTCTTCTTGCCAAGAAAGACTTGGAGTCACTAAGATGTCATGAAATACACAGCTGAAGAAGGGATTTGGGGGATTAGCACTGGCCAGATCAATACTGTCATATTTAAACAGCATCTGAAGTTATTGTTTGTTGGCACAGAGAGCAAATGGGGAGAATTATGCCTGTTAGAGTTCAGGCTTGCCTTTAGCTTATTTATGACATTTCCCCACGGTCTGGCCCTCTGTGGAAAACAAATCATTCTTCTGGGAACTTGTTACGTTGCTTTTCTCACAGCATGGATTCACAGGGCTGAAATTCACTCCCAGAGATTGTATGAATGTTGTGAGAGGTGATTGCTTAGCCTCCCCTGGACACAGAAAATTCAGCGCTGGCTACAGTGTGTAATTAACAAACTTATTTCTCTCTCTCTGCTGCCACTTCTAAAAGTTGCTGGAATGCTTTCCGACCAGACTGGCATCTTTTGTTTGTTTATTTGTTTCTTTTTTAGTCTTCTTTCCCTTTCTCCTCGTCTCTCCAGTCAGCTGTAGTTTGGGGAGTACAAATAGCATGTTCCTGTGCCATATGCTCTCGGTGATCCTGCTCTGGCAGAGGGGGTTGGACTGGGTGATCTCTAGAGGTCCCTTCCAGCCCCTAACATTCTGTGATTATGATTCTAATACTCATAATCACAATGGTAGTCATGCATTTTTTGGGGGAGAGGAGGTTTTAAGCAGAAAGCTGTTTTACCATGGTCAAGAAATTACTTCCCAAGTCCTGCTAGGTATGAAGGTGTGCACTGGACGTGTCGCTTCGGGTTGTAATCCAGACGTACACCAACATGCAGAATGCCAGTCCAGACAAACCTCCTCTGTGCTTGATGGGAGACAGCAGCAGCAAAAACAAAACCTCCACCAGCAGCAAACAAAACCTCCACCAGCAGCCTGTGCTGCTGTGAGGTGACTGAGTGCTTGCATGTGCAGCTGAACCTTCATACCGAGAAACAGCAACACGTGGGCACGGGCACATGCACGTAGCCAGCCAAAGGCACCTGAGATGCTGTAGCCATCCTCTGGCACACTTCCCAGGAAAATCACAGGATCACCAAGCCTGGAAGAGACTCAAAGATCAGCAAGTCCAACTTGTCACCACAGACCTCATGACTAAACACATGGAACCAAGTGCCACGTCCAGTCCCCTCTTGAACACCTCCAGGATGGTGACTCCACCACCTCCCTGGGCAGCACATTCCAATGGCAAAAGACTCTCTCAGTGAAGAACTTTCTCTTCACCTCCAGCCCTAAACTTCCCCTGGCACAGCTTGAGACTGTGTCCTCTGTTCTGGTGCTGGTTGCCTGGGAGAGGAGACCAACCCCAACCTGGCTACAACCTCCTTCAGGTAGTTGTAGACAGCAAATCTACTTGCCTGCCTAGTGGCCTCCAAGCTTGGAGTGCTCTGACGCCACGCTGCTAAGTGCTGCGCTGAAAATCGTGGGGATGTTTGAAATGAGCCCATTCCCTCCTGATTGCACAAATGTGCTATTTCACAAATGCCTCCTGCAAAATAGTCTCATTTTTAAAGAATGCTGGATGATGAGCTGCTAAATGGCCCAAATAGCAGCTGTGTATATTGCCAGGCAACTGACAACTTGAAACACATCCTGTGAAAAGTGAGAGAGCAGGAGGCCCCTTGCTCCCAGTAAAAGAACATGGTTCTGAAGAAGTGAGTGGTTCAAGTGCTAACTGGACTTGTAGCCATGGTTGTCTATGTGCTACCTTCTTCAGGTTATCATTAGCCTGTGCATGGCTCCTTCTTGCACTTGAAATGATCACAGATGGTAGTATTGAAGTCATGCCCCCAAACCTAAGTAAAATATTGTCAATCAGGTCAAATTTTACATTGAGGGTGGTGAAACCCTGACCCAGGTTGCCAGCCAGGTGGTAGATGCCCTATCCTGGAAAGGAAATCATGGAATCACTAAGGTTGGGAAAAGACCTCAGAGATTATCAAGTCAAACCTATCACCCAACACTCCTGACTAACTAAACCATGGCTGCAAGTGCCACATCCAATCCCTTTTTGAACACCTTCAGGGACAGGGACTCCACACCACCTCCCTGGGCAGCACATTCCAATGGCCAATCTCTCTTTCTGTGAAGAACTTTCTCCTCACCTCAAGCCTGAAATAGTCAAGGTCAGGTTGGATGAGGCTCTGAGGAACCTGATCAAGTTGAAGATACCTCTGCAGACTGCAGGGTAGTTGAATTAGATGACCTTTAAAGGTCCCTTCCAACCCAAACTCTTCTGTGACTCCCTGTACAACTTTTTTCAGCTTTAAATAAATACATACATACCTGCTTACATAAACAATGACATTGATTAGGCTGAGAAAATGAGACCTACACTCTGGAGATCTGTAGGAGAGTGAACACTTAGTCATGAGGTCTGTGGAGACAGGTTGGACTTGATGATCTTTTGAGGTCTTTTCCAACCTTGTGATCTGTGGTTCTGTGAACACTTGCAGGTTTGTTTGCACAGAGGCAGAGGGCTCTATTTCTATTCTATTCTGTTCTATTTCTTCCTATTTATTTCTGTTCTATTTATTCTATTCTATTCTATTCTATTCTATTCTATTCTATCTATTCTATTCTATTCTATTTCTACTCTATTCCTATTCTGTTTCTATCCTATCCCTATCCTATCCTATCATATCCTTCTATCCTATCCATCCTATCCTATCCTATCCTATCCTATCCTATCCTATCCTATCCTACCTACCCTACCTACCCTACCTACCCTACCCTACCCTATCTATCCTATCTATCTATCCTATCCTATCCTATCCTATCCTATCCTATCCTATCCTGCCCTACCCTATCTTTTGTAATTTCCTTACCACCACCACCTTTCACCCAACCCAGGAGAAAGTCAGATCCTTTCTTCACACAAAGCTGAGAAACCACTACATTGCTCAGTGCAGACTCAGAATGTGCTGACACAGACATCTCTTTGCCATCTCTTCACAACTTCATCACAGCAATTCCAACCCTTTCCTGGAAGCTGTCCCGGACTTGCCATTCTTAGAGCTTGATTAGCCTTGGGTTTAAAACAGTGACAGAAATGGAAAGAAATGGGTGCTGGGTCGAAGTGGAGTTTAAAGGCATTCATTACCTCTATTCCTTTCCCATGGCAGAAGGTTCTTATACCATGTAGACAGTGTGGAATTTGTAATAGGTTGTTTCCTTTTGCTGCCTGCCTCCTGCTGTCTCTAAATAATAACATCAGTGCCCTTTTCAAAATTCAACTACTTGCCATTAAGTGGTAAACAAACCTCCTGCTCTGGGCAAGTGATCTACATTTTCCAAGACACATTGATAATAAATGCTCCATGTGTTCTTCTGCTAAAGACATTAATCACAGAAGACATCTGCAAAAAAATAAGCCATTGAGAGATGAATGCTCAGAAGGTGAGGAGAAGGTCAGCTCTGAAGGAAGAAGAATTGGAATATTTTAACAATAATGGATCAGGATCTTTAGCCCTTAAGCTCTACTCACTTAGCTTTGTAACATTCATCTTAGCCTTCTAAAGTTTACAGACACACGTCAGGCAAGACTAATGGGAGGGTGGCTGTGGATGTGACATAGCAATGGACTTAATGCACTTTGTATGGCAGGAGTTGTAGTATCATAGAATTGTCAGGGTTGGAAGGCACCTCAAAGACCATCTAGCTCCAACCCCCCTGCCATGGGCAGGGACACCTCACACTCGAGCAGGTTGCCCAGAGCTTATTCCATTCCCGGCAAAAACCTGAGCCAGAGAGGCTGTGCAAATGTCAAGCACACATCCAGAAACAGAAAAATAAAGTTACATAGAAAAGGAAAACTTCAGAGTGGTGAAACACTTCCTGCTGCAGATTTCAGCAGCTGGGAACACTGGCAAAGGACTGCAGCAGCACAGCAGTAAAGGCAAAACTCAGCCATCCTCCCTCCCTGCAGCGTGCGAGGAGCTTTCCCATACATTTCCTCCTGCTCCTTCCATGATGCTGAAATCCTGCACTGAGACATGGAAGTATGGACCACACAGGTTGTGGTGCTAGAATCTTAGTGAGGTTTTGGTCTGTAGAAAGAAGGACAGAAACAAAGGGAAATCAAGATGGAAAGGCAGGTAGTAAGTTCACTCAGGAAGGCAAATGATGCCAGAGGTGCATAGCAGAGGTACATAAGGGAGGAAGGAAGAGGCTGTGGCATTCTTTATTTGCAGATCTATCACACCATTAGGAGGGCAGTCTCCTGTCATATTTCTGGTTGCCTGTGGCTAGTGAAAAGCCCAATTCCTCTCCTCTTCAACACACACATACAAAAGCAAGAATGCTTTTTGCCTTACCTTCTGTATCACAACTCTCTTTCATAACAGATAATATCACTTGCTTCAAACACTGTAAAACTAAGGTTTTAACCTAACTGCATAATTGCATCTTTGTCTTTCCCCTTCTTCTCCTCCCTTCCTCTCCTTTCTTTCTTCTTTTCTTTCTCCCTTTCTTTCTTTCCTTCTTTCCTTCCTTCTTTCTTTCTTTTCTTCTTTCTTTTTTTCTTTCTTTCTTTCTTTCTTTCTTTCTTTCTTTCTTTCTTTCTTTCTTTTTTCTTCTTTCTTTCTTTCTTTCTTTCTATTCTCCCTTCCTTTCTTCTCTTTCTTTCCTCTCTTCCTTTCTTCTCTTTCTTTCTCTCCCCTTCCTTTCTTTTCTTTCTTTCTCTTTCCTTCCTTCCTTCCTTTCCCTTCCTTCCTTTCTTTTCTTTCTCTTTCCTTCCTTCCTTTCTTTTCTTTCTCTTTTCCTTCTTCCTTTCTTTCTTTCTCTTTCCTTCCTTCCTCTCCTTCCTTACCTTCCTCCTTTCTCTTTCCTGCCTTCTTCTTTCTCTCTTTCTCACTTCTTCCTTTCTTTTTTCCCCTTCTTTCTTCCTTTCTTTCTTCCCTTCTTCTTCCTTTTCTTCCCTTCTTCTTCCTTTTCTTCCCTTCTTCTTCCTTTCTTGCCTCCCTTTCTTCCTTTCTTGCCTCCCTTTCTTCCTTCTTGCCTCCCTTTCTCCCTTTTCTTCTTTCGTTCCTTCCTTCCTCCCTTCCTTCCCCCCCCCTTTCCTTCCCTCCCTTCCTCTTTCCTTCCCCTCTTTCCCTCTCTCTTTCCTTCTTTCCCTCTTTCTTGCTTTTCTTTGCTCTGTTTTTTTGTTCCCTTTGATCTGACCCTTACCTTTGAAACCTGTTTAGGCTCCTCAGAGGTGCAGGGTTTCATTCCTGAAGGTATGTTTCTGAACTCTTCACACTCTAACAACGAAATTCAGAGATAATTTTACCTGTAGCTCAGTTAGTCACTGCAAAATTATTCGAAATAATCCCATTTTTTCTCATTATGCAATCACATGTGGTTCTTAAAAGTTGCTCATCACACTTTAGGGCATCTCCAGCATACAAGGGAAACAATGACACAAACTAGGGAGGCCAAGAGGCAGCCAGGAACCATAAATGCTGTACTCTTATAGAAGATGAATTACTGAGCCATTTTCCAGCCTGGGCAAGTCACAGAAGTTTTACATTTCATTTGTCATTATTAATGGCCTTTGTTTGTCATACAGGAGGAAACAGCATTTTTACTTGTCCTCTGGAGAAATTCCCAAGCTTCTCTGGTTTCTGTATTTGCTTGTGCTAGGTGGGTGCAGATCCTCACCGTGATTCCACTGAGTAATTGCTACCTTCTGAAATGCATATCAGATCTGGAGAGGAAATGCCCCCTCTTGCACATCAATCATTTAGGGTTGGGTTTCAGTTAGACCATGTGAATATTACCTTAGTTTTAGTTAGACCATGTGAATATTACCTTAGGAAAACCCAGAGCATATGTGAGTAACTAGCCTATGGGTAGGGGCTCGCTGCTGAATGCAGGTGAAGCTCAACCTCTGCTCGACAGCTCCAGATCAGTCTCTCACCACAGCAATTCCAAGTGCCAGACTTTCAGCTATTGGATTCATTTGAGAAAGACACAGGAATGGAGAGCTGAACTGATGTCCCACCTGCTGGGGTCATATCCATATTAGCCACGGGTAATAATTGTCTTGGAAAGGAGAAAAGTCCTTCGGTGTGCTTCTTAGAAACCCATCTTGCAAAGGAAATCTTTACCTGTTAAATGTTTAGAAACAAGTGCATCACAGGAAAAGTTTTGAGTTCAACAGCTTGATTGTTTCTGATAACATCTCTCTTTCTACTGAAAAAAAAAGGACTAGACTAGACTGGACTAGACTAGAATAGAAATAGAATTAACCAGGTTGGAAGAGACTTTTGAGATCATCAAGTCCAACCTATCACCCAATACCATCTAATCAACTAAACCATGGCACCAAGCATCTCATCCATTCTCATCCTAAACACCTCCAGGGATGGTGACTCCACCACCTCCCTGGGCAGCACATTCCATGGCCAATCTCTCTTTCTGGGCAGAACTTCTTCCTAACATCCAGCCTAATAATGCAATTAAATCGAATACCTTTGTGTACTTCCCTTCCCCTCACTGCTTTTGCATACTGTGATACATTGTTCCCAGCTTTTACCTACACAAAACTGCAAAATTATTCCAAAATCTTCAGCCAGGCTCCCACTGAGCTGGAAAATTCCTTTAAAGTGGACAACAGTATTTGTATTCCCCTGCCTCAAAAGCAATGTAAGGGAGTATTGCCTTTTTTTTCCTCCCTCCCTGCACTGAATAGCTTTAAGACCACAATATTAAGCAGTAGTAATGGTGAGCTCTGGAAAAAAAACTGTGCTCAAAATGCTATTCCCAGAACCCTTAGCTCTGATTAGTTGTGTTAGAGAAAGCTGAGCAGAGAAAATCCTCAGGAAACTTCAGTTATTTCTCACCCACTTAAAACCATGATAGAAATGCAGGCATTAAATTAACAGCAGCGATTGGCTTTCAACCACCACCAATATTTTGACTTTTTAGAGTATCACAAAAGCTTCAAAAATGAGTTGTCAGAAGCTTGAGTTGTATTTTTATCATTCCCAAAATAAAGTGACATTGCTTGCGGGAGTGGTCAGGTTATCCATACATTTATTTTTCATTTACTTAAAGACATCTTTTATGTTTAGAAGTAGGATGAACCACATGAAAGGGAATTGCTTCCCTCTCTACAGCTTCATATCTGCACTTTATGTAGAGACCCAACACACACACACATAAAGTGCACACATATAGAAGTCCAGAATACAGAATTAACCAGGTTGGAAAAGACCTTTGAGATCATCAAGTCCAACCGATCACCCAACACCACCCAATCAACTAAACCATGGCACCAAGTGCCTCATCCTGGGCTCTGTTGAAGTCTCCTCCCACCCCAGGTGTGGCCACTTGGCCCTCCCCACCCACTCCCCTATTTAATCCCCCCCAGGAAGGGCAGAAGCCCTAAGCTGAGCCCATCTGGGCTGGAGGATCCTCCTCTCGTCGCTGGTGAGTGCCCCTGGTGCACACTGGGTGATGGTGGTGGTGACTACAAAGGCCGGGGGGCCTGGTGGCCCCCCGGTTGTTAGGAACAGGGTTGATTGCTACTTCAATATCATCCATGGGTGCTGGCTGGGCCTCCTCACTGAGCTCCCCTGTGTGGTATCTTGGCTGGTGAGGGTCTTGCCCCCGGCTCTGGGCTGGGTGCAGGAATGGTGGTGGTGGAGCAGGAGCTGTTTAGCCATATGATATGATGCTAATTACACTTTTTTTACCTGCAGCCCCCTGAGCCTGCTCTCATCATTCAACAAATCTCTGCTTTTGTGCCTCATTTACAGACCATTTCTTCCTCCTTGCTGCTTCCCTTCAGAAATAAGGAAGGAAAGGAGGGGAAAAAAAGCAGTAGAGCATATCTGAAAATGCATTCACATATCAGTCAACTCTGAACATGAAGCCTTCAGGAAGAGGGGCAGGTTGGAAAGGGAGACTCACTTCTTATGAATGACAAGACAAATGTCATATAGAACAGACAGGAAAAGACTGCATCTTCTCCATTGTGGTTATGTTTCATGGTGGTAATGCAGAGGAAAAAAAAAACCCAAACCCACCAATAATACATAAATACATCAAATAAATTCGTAAGTATGTGCCCCAGCCAGTTCCTCCTAAACACTGCCAGGGATGGTGACTCCACCACCTCCCTGGGCAGCACATCCCAATGGCCAATCTCTCTTGCTGGGAAGAATTTCTTTAACCCAGCCTAAACTCCCCTGGTGCAGTTGGACACTGTGTCTCGTTCTGGTGCTGCTTGCCTGGGAGAAAAAAACCAACCCCCACCTGGCTACAACCTCCCTCCAGGTAGTGTAGATGCAATAAGGTCACCCCTGAGCTTCTTCTCCAGACTAAGCAACCCAGCTCCCTCAGCCTCTCCTCACAGGGCTGTGCTCCAAACCCCTCCCCAGCTTTGTTCCCTTCTCTGGACACGTTCCAGCAATTCAACATCTTTCCTAAATGAGGGGCCCAGAACTGGACAAGGTACTCAAGGTGTGGCCTGAGCAGTGCTGAGTACAGGGGCACAGAATGACTTCATTGATCTTGTTAACAGTCTGACAGGTTACCTCTGAATCAAAGCCTGCCTTTCCTGCCCTCTCTTGAGGCTTGCTCACAGCTTCTCTGTTTGCATGGAGACGAAGTGTCTGACGATGTGCCCCTTGAAAGCTTGTCTGCTCTGTATGTAAATGCAGCCTTGCCTACCACAAGTCTCAGGATCCCATTTGCAAAGGTGATTGTGGAAATTTCCAGGTCAGATCTGCACGAAAGCAATCCAAGGGAAAAAAAACAGAATGGAAGTTTCTGAGAGCTTGTCAGAGCCCTGGGTTCATTGGAAGCATTAATGCTTGAAGACTTCTTCTCTTCATGAACTAGGAGGAATAGCTGAAATCCTGGAAACCTTGGTTGAGTGGAGGGGAAAAAAAGTCTAAATTATCTTTTTTTCAATATGAAATAATATCAATTCTTATAAAATATATGTGTAAAATATATATATCACAAAATAGATTAAATAGGTAAATAGAAAATGTATTTAAATCTACTAACCATATTAAATTTGTAAATATAGTAATATATTAAATATGTTTACATTATAAATAGCTTCTTAAATATGGATTTATTATGTCTATATATTTATATCTATATAGATAAATTAATCCATGTGAACTCTCTCTCTCTCTATCCATATATAAATGAACAAGTGAGCACTGGCTACTGAAAAAGCTATTCCCTGGGAAAGACTTTCAGGGTTGCTCTATTCCTCTTGATTGAATGAGAAACACTCTAGAGACTTTCCAGTTCAATCTTTACAAAGTAGTAACTGTGCCTAAGATTTATTTGAATGCTTAGAAAATATGTCACTGTCCTGTTGTGTCTGCCTGCATGTCACACTGTAACTTGACATGCTCTTAACAAGCCTTTAAGCCAGTATATAGAATAGAATAGAATCAATGAGGTTGGAAGAGATCTCAAAGATCAGCAAGTCCAACCTGGCCACCAAAACTCATGATTAATAAACCATGGCCCCAAGTGCCACATCCAAACCCCTCTTGAACAACTCCAGGGACGTGACTCCACCACCTCCCTGGGCAGCACATTCCAATGGAAACGACTCTCTCTGTGAAGAACTTTCTCCTCACCTTGAGCCAAACTGCCCCTGGCACAGCTTGAGACTGTGTCCTCTTGTTCTGGTGCTGTTTGCTGGGAGAAGAGACCAACCCCCTCCTTGCTACAAACACTCTCCAGGTAGTTGTAGAGAGCAATAAGGTCCCCTGAGCCTCCTCTTCTCCAGGCTAAGCAACCCCAGCCCTCAGCCTTTCCTTGTAGGGCTTATGCCGAGGCATCTCACCAGCATTTGTGACAGACCTGAAAACAAGATGCCTGTGAATGAAAAAGGTTGTAACAATATCTTGATATTGAAGTCTCCATTTCGCCATTCCCAAAGCATTTTACTTGCAGAAGTTTTCCAGAGTGGAATAATTGCATCAAAATCAGCAGGATCTCATGAGGCACCAAATTCCTTGGTCTTCATCAAAACTTTATTTCCCAAAGGAAAGCTGTTCTCACCAGAAGCTTATAACTAGAGTTGATTCCTACTAAGAATTTCATTATGTTTGCTTTCTATACATCCAGTAAGCTATAGTCATAAGGGTCAGGACTAACTAGCTCACCATGAACCTCCAAGGAGAGGATCAGGAGCAGATCTATGTTACCAGGGAGGTTTGTCAAGAAATTGGCAGAGAAAGATAAATCAGGTAGAAGCAAACATCTTCATTGCATTGAAAAAGGATGAAAAAACACCAGTGTTTGATTTCATGCTGCTCAAGATCCACATGGACATAGAATCATAGACTCAATAAGGTTGGAAAGGATCTCAAAGATCATCAAGACCAACCTGTCACCAACACCTCATGACTACTAAACCATGGCACCAAGGGCCACCTCCAATCCACTACTGAAGACCTCCAGGGATGGTGACTCCACCACCTCCCTGGGCAGCACATTCCAAAGGCCATAATTCTTTTGTAAAGAACTTCTCCTCACCTGAAGCCTAAACTTCCACTGGCACAGCTTGAGACTGTGTCCTCTTGTTCTGGTGCTGATTGCCTGGGAGAAGAGAGACCAACCCCCTCCTGGCTGCAACCTGCTTTCAGGTAGTTGCAGGCAGCAATGAGGTCTCCCCTGAGCCTCCTCTTCTCCAGGCTAAGCAACCCCAGCTCCCTCAGCCTCTCCTCATAGGGCTTATGCTCGAGGCCTCTCACCAGCCTGTTGGCCTTCTCTGGACGGCAGCAACCCACAGCAACCTTGTATTCAGTGAGCTGTGAGGTTCATGCTAGCCATCCAGAAGAGGCAGTGGCCAGCTGATTTCATTCTAGTCCTGTGAAGGAAGAAATGGAAACAGCTCAGATTGGCTGCAGCATATGCTCCATAGGGGGGGACCAATTGCATCAAGAGTGGAGGAACAGGGAAATGGGTCTTATTGCTTTGTCACACTGTGGGTTCATTGGTTGAGCTGCTTTGAGTAGTTTTGTTGCTTTGCTCATCTGGAGTGTTCCAGCCTTGATTTACGCACATCTGAACTCGGTAGCAAAGCTTTGAAGGTGAAGTGGAAAAGTAAAACCATTTATTCCTGTTCCCCAGCTAACTTGTAAACAGCTATTCATCAGAGCTAACATGTCTGCTGTCAGAAATAATGGGGCTTCAAAGCCACATGCAGCTGTTCACTTCAGCTTTGCTCGTGGCTGGGGGTTTTGGTGGTGCTTTTGGGGCTTGCTTGCTTTGCTTTAATTCTTTTTCGGGAGGTGCTTTTGCTTCAGATTGGGGCACTTCCTCTATGGGGTGAGGCATTGCATGTCCTTTAACATCTCAAGCTAATACCCAAAGCTCTTGCAGTGAAATACAGGACTAGAGGACTATACAATTGAGCATTTTAAAGAATGTATTTCAGTTTAAGCCTGGTCCTTTGGGCCCACTTTTCATCTTAACTGTTGAGTTCAGATCTCAGAGGTCTAGCTGCAACAGAAAAATACATCCAATTCTTTCCTACAGTACCAGGGCCGCTGCATGGAAAGGATGTCTTTTCCTCTTTTCACTCATTTCTTTAATATGAAGATACAGCAAGAGAACACCTTCCACAGCCTGCAGTTTAAAAACACCACCAGGAGGGGGAAAGCACCCAGTCCGCTAGGAGCATGTAGAAGACCTGAAGATGTTGCATTGCTGGAGTGTGTCCAGAGAAGGGCAACAAAGCTGGAGAGGAAATGCTCCTTTCCTCTGCTGGAGTTCAGG
>JAAWVA010000702.1:10000-19038 GCA_015227895.2 Colaptes auratus | reverse complement strand
AACTTGTGAGAGACATGCAGTGGGCTTGTGACAGGCTTGCAGTGTGTTTACAAGGGGCTTACAATGGACCTACAACAGATTGTAATAGGTTTGTGTGACCATGCAGCAAGCTTGCAACAAGCATGGGGCAAGACTTGTACAAGACTTGCTTTACCATGGATTTACCAGGGGCTTACAATGGCTTGTTAAAGGCTTGCAGGGGTTGTAACGAGCTTGCAGTGAGCTTGTGATGTGTTTGCAACAGGTTTGCCATAGACATGACACCTGGCTTGCAAGGGGCCTGCAGGAGCTGCACACTAAGTTTGCGCAGCCTGCAATAAGCCTTGCACAGTGTGCAGTGAGCTTGCAATAGGCTTGCAGTGAGCTTGCAAAGGGCTTGCAATTGGCTTTGCAGGTGGTTTGCACCGGACTTGCAAGGGCCTGCAGGAGCTGCACACTAAGTTTGCAGCAGCCTTGCATAAGCTTGCACAGTGTGCAGTCAGCTTGCAATAGGCTTGCAATGAGCTTGCAGGTGGTTTGCAAGGGGCCTGCAGGAGCTGCCCACACTAAGTTTGCAGCCCTTGCAATAGGCTTGCAGTGAGCTTGCAGGTGGTTTGCACCTGGCTTGCAAGGGGCCTGCAGGAGCTGCACACTAAGTTTGCAGCAGCTTGCAATAAGCTTGCATGGTGTGCAGTCAGCTTGCATTAGGCTTGCAGTGAGCTTGCAATAGCTTGCAATGACTTGCAGTGGATTACAGCAGGCTTGCAAGGGGGCCTGCAGGAGCTGCACACTAAGTTTGCAGCAGCCTTGCAATAAGCTTGCACAGCGTTCGTGAGCTTGCAATAGGCTTGCAATGAAGCTTGCATTAGCTTGCAATGAGGTTGCAGGTGTTTGCACCTGGCTTGCAAGGGGCCTGCAGGAGCTGCACACTAAGTTTGCAGCAGCCTTCCAATAAGCTTGCACAGTGTGCAGTCAGCTTGCAATAGGCTTGCAGTGAGCTTGCAGGTGGTTTGCACCTGGCTTGCAAGGGGCTGCAGGAGCTGCACACCAAGTTTGCAGCATCCTTGCATAGGCTTGCAGTGAGCTTGCAGGTGGTTTTTGCACCTGGCTTGCAAGGGGCCTGCAGGAGCTGCACACTAAGTTTTGCAGCAGCCTTGCAATAAGCTTGCACAGTGTGCAGTCAGCTTGCATTAGGCTTGCAGTGATCTTGCAATAGGCTTGCAATGAGCTGCAGGTGGATTACAGCAGCTTGCAAGGGGCCTGCAGAGCTGCACACAAGTTTGCAGCAGCCTTGCATAAGCTTGCATGGTGTGCAGTCAGCTTGCATTAGTCTTGCAATGAGGTTGCAGGTGGATTCCAGCAGGCTTGCAAGGGCCTGCAGGAGCTGCACACCAAGTTTGCAGCATCCTTGCAATAAGCTTGCACAGCGTTCAGTGAGCTTGCAATAGCTTGCAATGAGCTTGCATTAGGCTTGCAATGAGGTTGCAGGTGGTTTGCACCTGGCTTGCAAGGGGCCTGCAGGAGCTGCACACTAAGTTTGCAGCAGCCTTGCAATAAGCTTGCACAGTGGGCAGTCAGCTTGCATTAGGCTTGCAATGAGCTTGCAGGTGGATTACAGCAAGCTTGCAAGGGGCCTGGCAGAGCGGCACACTAAGTTTGCAGCAGCCTTGCAATAAGCTTGCATGGTGTGCAGTGAGCTTGCATTAGGCTTGCAATGAGCTTGCAGGTGGTTTGCACCTGGCTGCAAGGGCCTGCAGGAGCTGCACACCAAGTTTGCAGCAGCCTTGCAATAAGCTTACACGGTGTGCAGTGAGCTTGCATTAGGCTTGCCGTGAGCTTGCAGGTGGATTACAGCAAGCTTGCAAGGGGCCTGCAGGAGCTGCACACTAAGTTTGCAGCAGCCTTGCAATAAGCTTGCATGGTGTGCAGTGAGCTTGCAATAGGCTTGCAATGACTTGCAGGTGGTTTGCACCTGCTTGCAAGGGGCCTGCAGGAGCTGCACACTAAGTTTGCAGCAGCCAGCTTGCAATAAGCTTGCATGGTGTGCAGTGAGCTTGCATTAGGCTTGGCAGTGAGCCTGCATTAGGCTGCAATGAGCTTGCAGGTGGTTTGCACCTGGCTTGCAAGGGGCTTGCAACAGACATTGAAATCGATCTCCTTTGATTCTGGAAGCAGGCCAAAGCACAGGCAGGAGTTGGGGCATGTGCTGCTTTTTAAACCATTTTGGAAGGAATTTGCTGTTCCTGCAGGCAGAGCAAACCCTTCCCTCCCTGCCAAAAGAGATCACTCCAGGCACTGAGAGAATCAAGAATTGTTTGGGCTGGAAAAGGCCTCTGAGGTCATCCAGGCCAAGCAGCAACCAATCCCCACCAAGGCCACACCACCCCACGGCCCCCGAGTGCCTGGCCACAGGCTTCAGGCACACCTCCATGCACAGCAACTCCACACCTCCCTGGGCAGCCTGTCCCATCCCTGACTGTTCCTGCAGCCAAGAAATTGTTCCTCATGTGCAAACTAACCCTCCCCCTGGCACAATTTGAGGCCATTTCCTCTCCTCCTTTTACCTGATACTGTGAAGAAGAGACCACCCCCACCTCCCTGCAACCTCTTTCAAGCAGAATGACTTGGTGGGGTTGGAAGCTCTCCACACCAGGAGACTCCACACCGACACAAGGTGCACCTGCTCTGGTTGCAGCCTCCCCTCTCCAGGTGGCCCTGCTGCCAGTGTTGGGACTCCAGGGTGCTGCTCCAGGCGCTGCTGGCCCCTGGGAAAACTCTGCTGGGAAGGATTTCCACAGAATCCCAGCATGGCTGGAAGGGACCTCTGGACTCAGCCAGCCCAACCCCCCCTGCCAAAGCAGGGCCCCCCACAGCAGCCTGCCCAGCAGCACAAGGGCCAGGGGGGGTTGGAGCTCTCACACCAGGAGACTCCACAACCTCTCTGGGCAGCCTGCCCAGGGCCTCAGCACCCTCACACCAAGCAACTTTCTCCTCCTGCTATGCTAGCTGCAACCTCCTGGGTTCCAGTTGGTGCCCTCTGCCCCTTGCCTGTCCCTGGGCACCCTGAGCAGAGTCTGGCCCCGCCTCTTGCTCCCCACAGCTCCTTTAGCTCTTGCTGAGCATTGCTCAGGCCCCCTCAGGGCTGCTCTTCTGCAGGCTCTCAGCCTCTGCTCCTCACATCGAGCTGCTCCAGGCCCCTCAGCAGCTTCCCACCTGCCCTGGACTCTCTCCGCAGTTCTCTGTCTCTCTTGATCTGGGGAGCCCAGAACTGGACCCAGGACTCCAGATGTGTCCTCCTTAGGGCAGAGTAGGGGGGGCAGAGAACTTTCCTTGTCCTGATGCCACGTTCTTCTTCATGCACCCGGACCCCACTGGCCTTCTTGGCTGCCAGAGCACATTGCTGGCAACTTCCTGTCCCCCAGCACTCCCAGGTCCTTCTCCATGGAGCTGCTTCCCAGCAGGTTCCCCCCCTCCTGTCCTGCTGCAGGGGGTTGCTCCTCCCCGGGGCATGTAAAGAGACTAAGTCCTTGTGCAAATCACCAAAGATAAAATCACTTTGGCTCCCAGACAACAGCTGCCCAGGGAGGGGATGGTGAGAAGACCCTCTGGCAACAAGATGCGTAATGGGTGGAGGCTGGTACTGAGCCTCTGGAATGTGCACCGACAAGAGCATCTCTGCCCTGAAGGGAGGATGGTGGAAAGGTGCAATGGATCCAGCACCTGGCTTGATAAGCCCCGATGTGTGCTGTGTGTATGGCAGCTAAAGGTGAAGGAGGAGGCAGAGCTCCTCCCCTGCCTCCGGACCTCTGCAAGCACAGAAGGAATACACAGGAAGATTCCTGGGGACAATACCTGGACACACACTAAAGGAAAGTAATCTGTGACTAAAACACTGCGTGAAAAACCTGAGCAATGCCTGCTCTGGAGGAGAAAAACACTGAGAGAAAGGAATCACCGTGGAGCATGACCAGAAAGAGCCACAAGGATGAGCAGAGGGCTGGAGCTGCTCTCACAGAGTCACAGAATCAACCAGGTTGGGAAAGACCTCAGAGTCATCAAGTCAAATGATAACCTCTCCTGTGAGCACAGCCTGAGGGAGTTGGGGTTGTGCAGGCTGGAGAGGAGAAGCTCCAGGATACCTCATTGTGGCCTTGCAGGATCTGAAGGGGACTGCAAGCAAGCTGGGGAGGGGAACTTCTGAGGGTGTCAGAGGGATAGGACTGGGGGGCATGGAGCAAACTAGAAGTGGGGAGATTGGATTGGATGTGAGGAAGAAGTTGTCCCCAGGAGGGTGGTGGAGCCCTGTCACAGGCTGCCCAGGGAGGTGGTGGCAGCCTCCTGCCTGGAGGTGTTTTGCAGCCAGGCTGGAGTTGCTGTGAGCAGCCTGCTGTGGGGTGAGGTGTCCCTGCCCGTGGCAGGGGGCTGGAGCTGGCTGAGCCTTGAGGTCCCTTCCAACCCTGACAGTTCTATATTCTATGAGCCTGGCAGCAGTCCGGAACCCTCTCTCCCACCACCAACCAAAGCTGTTGCCCTAAGTTTTTCCTGCTGTGAGAAGAAAAGAAGAACTCCTGGAGAAGAGAGAGTCTGAGACTCCCACATGCTGGAGGCTGCTCAGAGAAGGTCCTGGACTTGGGC
This sequence comes from Colaptes auratus, assembly GCA_015227895.2. Taxonomy (NCBI): domain Eukaryota; kingdom Metazoa; phylum Chordata; class Aves; order Piciformes; family Picidae; genus Colaptes; species Colaptes auratus. The sequence continues at coordinate 14,424 of JAAWVA010000702.1, read as the reverse complement.
CTTTGGGATCTCTCCCTCCCTTCCTCCAGGTGTACAGCACAAGAAAAAAGGCTGCAGCAGAAGCCTTCTGGGACCCAAATCCTCCTGGGGCTGAGGGGGAGGGTGTAAGAGATTCTTTTCCTGCTCTCTCTCTCCACTGTTCCCCCCTCTCCTCCCCTCTCTGGCTTTTGATAGTTTGGCCTCAGTTGTGCCCTGATTTCACAACATGGCAATGTTCAAAGAGAAAGTAGGGACCCTTACCCTTGTGAATGCCATGAGGTTCCCTGCCCAGCTCTCCAGCCTGGCCAGGCCTGGCTGCATGCAGCACAGCCTGAGGGCAGTCAGCCACTGCTGCCCTTTTGGGGGTCACACACACACAAATCAATTCCCTTCAGTCAGATTTTATTGCCTTGTACCAAACTCCACCCACAGAATTGAATCATAGAATCAGCCAGGTTGGAAAAGACCTCAGAGATCATCAAGTCCAACCTCTCCACCTCTTACCACCACCTCACAGCAACCTGCCTCTCCATTGCCCACCAATTTGCCCCAAACTGAGGATGAAATGCATCAAGCAACTTATTTGTACTAACTCCTGCCGTTCTCTCTCCACGTTCTTGATGTCCTCTCTCTCTCTTTTTCCTCCTCATGGGGCTGCTCTACCAGGGGATTTCACTTTCCCTTTCAGCTTTGCTGGGTGGGCTGCTCAATGGGTAAGGAACTGGTTGGATGGTTTCACCCAGAGGCATGATCAGTGGCTTGGTGTCCAGGTGGAGAGTGCTGCCAAGTGATGTCCCCCAGGAATCCATAATGGGACCAGGGATGGCTCAGAAAGAGAGCTGGGAGTATGGTTGATAGTAGGGTGAACAGAGCCAGCAGTGTGCCCAGGGCCAAGAAGGCCAATGGCATCCTGGCTGCATCAGGAACAGTGTGGCCAGCAGGAGCAGGAGCTCATCCTGCCCTGTGCTCAGCACTGCTGAGGCCACACCTGAGTCCTGTGTCCAGTTCTGGGCTCCTCAGGTCAGGAAAGCTGTTGAGCTGCTGGAAGGTGTCCCAGAGAAGGCAACAAGGCTGGGGAGGGGTCTGGAGCACAGCCCTGGGAGGAGAGGCTGAGGGAGCTGGGGTTGCTTAGCCTGGAGAAGAGGAGGCTCAGGGCAGACCTCATTGCTCTCTGCAACTCCCTGCAGGGAGGTTGTAGCCAGGTGGGGGTTGGTCCTCTTCTGCCAGGCCCCCAGCACCAGAACAAGAGGACACAGTCTCAAGCTGTGCAGGGGAGGTTTCAAGCTGGATGTTAGAAGAAATTCTTCCCAGCAAGAGAGATTGGCCACTGGGATGTGCTGCCCAGGGAGGTGGTGGAGTCCCCATCCCTGGATTGTTTAGGAAGAGCCTGGATGAGGCCCTTGGTGCCATGGTTGAGTTGATCAGATGGTGTTGGGAGAGGTTGGACTTGGTCATCTGAAAGGTCTTTTCCAACCTGGTTAATTCTATTCTATTCTATTCTATTCTATTCTATTCTATTCTATTCTATTCTATTCTATTCATCAGTGGCATGGACAGTGGAACTGAGGGCACCCTCAGCATGTCTGCAGGTGGGACCAAGCTGAGTGGTGTGGTTGACACTCCTGACATGGGATCCATCCAGAGGGACCTGGAGAAGTGGGAGTGTGACAGTCCCTTGGGGTTCACCAGGATAAGCACAAGGTCCTGCAGCTGGGTTGGACAGCCCCCAGTACCATCCAGGCTGGGGATGAAGGGCTGAGGAGCAGCCCTGAGGAGAAGGACTTGGGGGTGCTGGGGTGCAAAGCTGGGCAGGAGCAGAACCACGTGCTGGCAGCCGTCCTGGGCTGATCCCCAGCAGTGTGGGCAGCAGGGGCAGGAGGGGATTCTGCCCTCTGCTGTGCTCTGCTGAGACCTCCCCTGCAGGGCTGGGCAGCTCTGGAGCCCTCAGCACAGACAGGACCTGTTGGAGCAGGGCCAGAGGAGGCCACAGCAGTGCTGGCGGGCTGGAAGCCTCTGCTGGAGCCAGGCTGGGAGAGTTGGGTTTGGGCAGCCTGGAGAAGAGAGGCTCCAGGGAGACCTCCTGGTGGCCTTGCAGTGCTTCAAGGGCACAGCAGAAGGCTGGGGACAGACTTTTTCTCAGGGCCTGCTGTGCCAGACAGGGGGATGGTTTGAAACTGAAAGAGAGAGCTTGAGAGTGGAGAGAAGGAGAAATGTTTGACCCCGAGGGTGGGGAGAGCCTGGCCCAGCTGCCCAGAGAGCTGGGAGCTGCCCCATGGCTGGCACCGTTCCTGGTGAGGTTGTCTGGGCTCTGAGCTACCTGCTCTGGCTGCAGCTGTCCCTGCTGAGTGCAGGGGACTGGACTGGGTGAGCTCTGAAGGTCCCTTCCCCTCAAAGCCGTTTGGGATTCTGTGGTTTGATGATTTTCCATATGTCCAGTGGGATGGGCAGAGCCAAGGGCAGGAGACTGAACCATCCAAGTGCCAGGGGCTGCACATTGGCCACAGCAACCCCAGCAGTGCTACAGCTGGGGGCAGAGTGGCTGAGAGCAGCCAGGCAGAGAGGACCTGGGGGTGCTGGTTGACAGCTGCCTGAACAGGAGCCACAGTGTGCCCAGGGGGCCAAGAAGGCCAAGGGCATCCTGGCCTGCAGCAGGAGCAGTGTGGCCAGCAGGAGCAGGAGCTCATCCTGCCCTGTGCTCAGCACTGCTGAGGCCACACCTTGAGTCCTGTGTCCATTCTGGCTCCTCAGCTCAAGAAGGACATTGAGAGACTTGAAGGTGTCCAGAGAAGGGCAACAAAGCTGGGGAGGGTCTGGAGCACAGCCTGGGAGGAGAGGCTGAGGGAGCTGGGCTTGCTTAGCCTGGAGAAGAGGAGACTCAGGGGAGACCTTCTTGCTCTCTACAACTACTACCTGAAGGAGGTTGTAGCCAGGCAGAGTTGGTCTCTTTTCCCAGGCAGGCAGCCCCAGAACAAGAGGACACAGTCTCAGGCTGTGCCAGGGAGGTTTAGGCTGGATGTTAGGAAGAATTCCACACGAGAGAGTGATTGCCCATGGGAATGTGCTGCCCAGGGAGGTGGTGGAGTCACTTTCATTGGAGTGTTCAGGAGGAGACTTGATGGGGTACTGGGTGCCATGATCTAGTTGTTTGGGTGGGTTGGATTGGTTGATAGGTTGGACCGATGAGCTTGAAGGTCTCTTCCAACCTGGATTTATTGTATTGTATTGTATTGTATTGTATTGTATTGTATTGTATTGTATCCCCATTTCCCTCACTGCTGGATGTGCAGCACCACCCCTAGAGAAATTCTGTACCTCCAGAGATCCAATGGATCAGGGATGGAAATTGCCCCAAATCCCAAATCCTGGCTGCCAGGGGAAGACACCAAGCTGGACCACCAAGCTGAGAGCACCAAGCTGGGAACACCAAGCTGGAACCACCAAGCTGGAACCACCAAGCTGGGAAACACCAAGCTGGGAAACACCAAGCTGGGAACACCAAGCTGGGAACACCAAGCTGGGAAAAACCAAGCTGGGAACACCAGGCTGGGAACGCCAAGCTGGGAACACTGAGGAAAGGTGAGGTTGGGATGGAGTTTGGAGAAGCCTTTGCAAAACTGGTCTGAGAGGTTCCCATCCACCCCCATCTGCCTGTTTTCATCCTTGAGATCCAAAACAGAGGCAGCAGAGCTCGGGTGGGAGTGTTGCCACCCACGCCAGGCTGCCCCTGATTCACCCACCCCACAGCTGGCCACAGGGGTTCAGTCACCAGTGGGTGCGTGGGAACCTCCCGTCTGGGGCTGTGCCCTTCAGACACCTCCTGGCGAGCCTGCTCCTGCCGCTTCGGTTTTAAACTGCAGAAACAAAGATGTATAGCTGATGGGTGCTGGGGAACTCATCCAGGTTTTGGCCCCTCCAGCCAGAACCCTCTGCCAAAGCCAGGAAGGAGGAGAGAACAGCAGGCAAAGAGACCCTGCTGCAGCAGTGTGCTCCTGCAGGGTCCCAGCTGCCAGGGGAACCCTTGTGGGAAGCTGAATCCACATCAGCAAGTGGATGGAGAGCTAAAAGTGGTGGAGCTGTGGGTTTGGTGGAGCAGGTGGAGCTGTGGGGATTGGTGGAGCTGTGGGGGTTTGGTGGGGCAGGTGGAGCTGTGGGTTTGGTGGGCAGGTGGAGCTGTGGGGGGTTGTGGAGCAGATGGAGCTGTGGGGTTTGGTGGAGCAGGTGGAGCTGTGGGGTTTGGTGGAGCTGTGGGTTTGGTGGAGCAGATGGAGCTGTGGGTTTGGTGGGCAGGTGAGCTGTGGGGTTTGGTGGAGCAGAAGGAGCTGTGGGGTTTGGTGGGGCAGGTGGAGCTGTGGGGTTTGGTGGAGCAGGTGGAGCTGTGGGGTTTGGTGGGGCAGATGGAGCTGTGGGGATTGGTGGGGCAGGTGGAGCTGTGGGTTTGTGGAGCA
>JAAWVA010000702.1:0-7500 GCA_015227895.2 Colaptes auratus | reverse complement strand
AGCCTCATCCAGCCTGGGCTGAAACACCTCCAGGGACAGGGCCTCAACCACCTCCCTGCACAACCCAGTCCAGGGCTTCACCACCCTCATGGGGAAGAACTTCCTCCTCACATCCAGCCTGAATCTCCCCACCTCCAGCTTCATCCCATTCCATTCCATTTGGGGGACAGAAACTGCCTTGGTGGTCTCTGGGGGCAACAGGGAGCACTTGGCCATGCAACACTCCTTCCACACTTCACCCAGTGCCATCCTGTTGCTGGCTGAACTTCTCCTTCAGCTTCAGCTTCTGGCTGGTATTAAACCCACGTGGGCCTCAAAGCCTCGCTGTGCCGCCTCGAGTTCCACGCCAACAAGAGCTGGGAGCATGCAAGTTGGGGAGCTCCCAATGCAAAGTCTCTGCTGGCTTTGCATGCCATGGGGTCCACCCAAAGCAATCCAGATCTCCAGCTTGGTCTTATCTCCAGTGCCAGCCCCAGCTCATCCTCTTCACAGCTCTGGTTCTCCAGCCCAGCCTTGTTGCCTCTCCTGTTTACACCGAGACCTTCATCTGGTCACAACAGATCTTGTTTACAACCAAGACCTTCAGCTCTTGCTCACAACAGGATCTTCATCTCTTATTACACCATGACCTTCCTCCCTTGTTTACACCAAGACCTTCATCCCTTGTTTACACCAAGACTTTCCTCCCTTATTTACACCAAGACCTTCATCTCTTGTTCACAACAGAACCTTCATCTCTTATTTACACCAGAACCTTCATCTCTTGTTTACACCAAAACCTTGATCTCTTATTCCCATCAGACCTTCATTTCTTGTTCACACCAAGACCTTCATCCCTTGTTCACACCAAGACCTTCATCCCTTGTTCACACCAAGACCTTCATCTCTTGTTCACACCAAGACCTTCATCCCTTGTTCACACCAAGACCTTCATCTCTTGTCCACAACAGAACCTTCATTCCTTATTTACACCAAGACCTTCATCTCTTGTTTACACCAAAACCTTCAACCTTCCTCTCTTGTTCCCATCAAGAGCTTCATCCCTTATTTACACCAAGACCTTATCTTGTTCACACCAAGACCTTCATCTCTTGTTCACACCAGACCTTCATCTTGTAGAGTTAGATAGTGGTTGGGCTTGATGATCTTAAAGGTATTTTCCAGCCAAAACAATCCTATGGTTCTGTGTCTTGTTTCACACCAAGGCTTCATCTCTTGCCCACATCAAACCTTTTGTCTCTTGTTTACATCAAGATCTTCATCTGTTGTCCATACCAAGTCTTCATCTCTTGTTTGCACCAAGACCTTCCTCTCTTGTTTGCACCAAGAGTGCCATGGGTTGGATGCATTGCCCCACATGAGACTCAAGCCCCACTCCCACCACTGCTTCCATGGGGGTCTCATCCTCCTGCTTTGCTCTGGTCTGGGATTATTCTCTGCCACTTGGCTTTTTCCTTTCCCTACCCTTGAAACCATTTTTTTGCTTCCTTTTGAGTCAGCCTGGAGTTCCTACACTGACTAATGTGGAGCTGGGTGAGTCATGCTGCTCTGAGGAGGACAAGGGAGCAAGGGCTGAGATATCAACAAGGCTGTCTCCTCTGACCAGGAGAAGTCACAACCCCATCCCCAGGGAGGTGGCAGCTCCCTTCCTCAGAATCATGTTCCTGGTGCTGAGATCATTGCCAGTCAAGACATTTTCCCTTGGGCTGGTGTCACTTTCTGAGGGTGCTGTGGCCAGTTTGGACCCTCCTTGTTCAGAGAAAGGGGAGAAGAATGCTTTTAGGGTCATCAAGATTCCCAGACCAACCTCTGTTGGGAGAAATGGGGATGCTGGGCTGGGGGTGCTGATGAAGAAGAGGGTAAGAAAAGCACAAGGGTGGTGGACCAGAGAGATGAGAGATGTCCCAGCCCTGCAACCATTCCAGGTGAGGTTGGTTGGGGCTCTGAGCAACCTGCTCCAGCTGCAGATGTCCCTGCTGGGAGTTGGAACTAGATCAACCCCAAGGTCCTTCCCAACCCAAACCAGCCTGGGGTTCTATGCCATATCCACAACCATGGTGCTATGGAGGGGGTGCCCAAGGAGGACAGCTCCAAACCCCCTGGAAAGCCAAATTTTCCTTCAAGTATGCTCAGTTCCAACAGGAATTTCACACCATCTCCCTAATGTGGAGCCACACAAGCTCCAGGCTGCAGAGCTGGGCCCCGGACAACCTCAGGAGGGTCAAGGAGACCCAGGGCAAGGTCCTGCAGCTGGCCTGGGGCAATCCCAGGCACTGCTAGAGGCTGGGCAGGGCCTGGCTGGAGAGCAGCCCTGCAGGAAAGGCCTTGGGGGTGCTGGGGGAGGAGAAGCTCAGCAGGAGCCAGCAGGGAGCACTGGCAGCCCAGAGAGCCAAGCAGAGCCTGGGCTGCAGCAAGAGAAGTGTGGCCAGCAGGGCCAGGGAGGGGATTCTGCCCCTCTGCTCCACTCTGCTGAGACCTCCCCTGGAGCTCTGGGTCCGGTCCTGGAGCCTCTGTGCCAGGAAGGGTCTGGAGGTGCTGGAAGGTGTCCAGAGCAGGGCCACGAGGAGGAGCAGAGGGCTGGAGCTGCTCTGCTCTGCAGACAGCCTGAGAGAGTTGGGGTTGTGCAGGCTGGAGAGGAGAAGGCTCCCAGGAGACCTCATTGTGGCCTTCCAGGATCTGCAGGGGTCTGCAAGCAAGCTGGGGAGGGACTTTTGAGAGTGTCAAGGAGGAATAGGACTGGGGGGGATGGAGCAAAACTAGAAGTGGGGAGATGAGATTGGATGTGAGGAAGAAGTTGTTCCCCAGGAGGGTGGTGAGAGCCTGGCACAGGCTGCCCAGGGAGGTGGTGGCAGCCTCCTGCCTGGAGGTGTTTGCAGCCAGGCTGGAGGTGGCTGTGAGCAACCTGCTGTGTGTGAGGTGTCCCTGCCCATGGCAGGGGCTTGGAGCTGGCTGAGCCTTGAGCTCCCTTCCAACCCTGACAGCTCTGGGGTTCTATGATTCTATGACCTCACTGCTGGGGATGAAGCTGTGCAGGGGGATGCCCAGAGGCTGGAGCCAGGCTCTGCTGGGGGATGCCCAATGGCAGCCAGGGGCAGTGGTGGAAGCTGAGGCAGAGGAAGTGCCATGGGAACAGGAGGGAAGATTTATTGCCTGTGAGGGTGAGAGGGCCTGGAGCAGGCTGCCCAGGGGGGCTGTGGAGTTTCCCTCTCTGGAGATATTCAAAGCCCACCTGGATGTGTTCCTGTGTGAGCTGCTCTAGGTGGTCCTGCTCTGGCAGGGGATTGGACTGGATGAGCTTTCCAGGTCCCTCCTGACCCCTGGCATTCTGTGAAAGCAGGAAGGCTGCAGAATGTTTTGCTTCCAGCTCCTCTCACTCCCTGGGCATCTTGGTGGCTTTGGCAGCAAAGACCTTACCCACAAGGGTTGCATTCAACCCCGGGGAGGGAGCTGCAGCTCCCTCACCTTCCTGGCTGTAAAAAGAAAGGCAGCTGGGAGCATCCTGAAAGCAATTGGAGCATCTTGAAAAGGAAAACCTGGGGAGGGAAAATTAGGAATCAGTGTCATGAGGCTGCTGTGCCTTCTGCTGCTCATCCCCAGGAGCTCTCCTTTCTCTTGCTGGGTTTCTAGCACCCAAACTTCTACTCCTAGCTGTGCTTTGCCATCTCCAGGCAGGGGAAAACAAACCAACCAGCCAAACCAACCCACCCTTGAGCCCCTAAAACTGAGCCCAAGACCTGCAGGAGGATGTTTGAGGGCAGTGGTAGGATTGGGATTAAGCTGAAGGCAGGCTGGGGAGGATTTAGGGCACGTGCCCCCAGCAGGAAATATTTCCCAGCATCTGGAGTTTTGACGTGGCCAAGGAATGAATAACTGCTCTGTTCCTCCTGAGGAGCTGCCAGGGGATTAAACTGGAGGCAGCTAAGCTCAAGGTGGGTTTGTCCCATTCCAGGCCAGCCCCTCTGCAGCAAAAAGGGCTCAGAAATGTGCAGCTTGCTGGGTTTAGAGAGAAACTTCTCTGCATTCTGTGTGAACCAATGTGATTTGCTTTTCTCTTTCTATTCATTGATCACTTACAAACCCCAGAGTGCTCAGGCTGAGGCTTCCCCTCCCAGGGCTTCCAAATAAATCACAAATATCACTTACATCTTCCTTTCCCCCCTCTTTCACTACAAATATCAAGGTGAACCTGCTCTGTTGGCAGCCTCCCCTCTCCAGGTGGCCCTGCTGCCAGTGTGGGACTCCAGGGTGCTGCTCCAGGAGCTGCTGGCCCCGGAAACTCTGCTGGGAAGGATTTCCACAGAATCCCAGCATGGCTGGAAAGGACCTCTGGAGCTCAGCCAGCCCAACCCCCCCTGCCAAAGCAGGGCCCCCACAGCAGCCTGCCCAGCAGCACAAGGCCAGGGGGGGTTGGGAGCTCTCCACAACCTCTCTGGGCAGCCTGCCCCAGGGCTCAGCACCCTCACACCAAACAACTTTCTCCTCCTGCTCAGCTGCAACCTCCTGGGTTCCAGTTGGTGCCCTCTGCCCCTTGGCCTGTGCCTGGGCACCTCTGAGCAGAGTCTGGCCCCAGCCTCTTGCCCCCACAGCTCTTTAGCTGAGCATTGCTCAGGGCCCCTCTGGGGCTGCTCTTCTGCAGGCTCTCAGTCTCACAGTATCGCCGAGCTTGGAAGAGACCTCGAAGACCATCGAGTCCAGCCTGGCACCACAGACCCATGACTAGACCATGGCACCAAGTGCCACATCCAATCCCCTCCTGAACACCTCCAGTGAAGGTGACTCCACCACCCCCCCGGGCAGCACATCCCAAGGGCCAATCACTCTCTTGGTGAAGAACTTTCTCCTCACCTCCAGCCTAAACTTCCCCTGGTGCAGCTTGAGACTCAGCCCCAGGGCCTCAGCCTCTGCTCCTCACAGAGCTGCTCCAGGCCCCTCAGCAGCTTCCCAGCCTGCCCTGGACTCTCTCCAGCAGTTCTCTGTCTCTCTTGATCTGGGAGCCCAGAACTGGACCCAGGACTCCAGATGTTGGTCTCTCTAGGGCAGAGTGGAGGAGCAGGAACCTTCCTTGCCCTGCTGGCCACACTCCATGCACCCAGGACCCCATTGGCCTTCTTGGCCATGAAGGCACCTTGCTGCCTCCTGGGCAACTTGTCCCCAGCACTCCCAGCTCCTTCTCCTGGAGCTGTTTCCCAGCAGGTCCCTCCTCACCTGTCCTGCTGCAGGAGGTTGCTCCCCCAGGGCCAGGACCCTACCCTTGCCCTGGCTGAACTTCATGAGGTTCCTCTGCCCAGCTCTGCAGCCTGGCCAGGCCTGGCTGGAGGGCAGCACAGCCTGAGGGCAGTCAGCCACAGCTGCCAGTTTGGGATCATGCATCACAGAGTCACAGATTACATGGGGTTGGAAGGGATCCTCAAAGGGCATCTTGCCCAACCCCTCTGCTCCCAGCAGGGACACCTCCAGCTAGAGCAGGCTGCCAGGGCCACATCAAGTCTGACCTTGAATGCCTCCAGGGATGAGCCTCAACCACCTCCCTGGGCAACCTGTGCCAGGTCTACCAGCCTCCTGTGCAGAACTCCCTCCTGATCTCCACCTAACTCTGCCCTGCTCCAGTTCCAAACCACTGTCCTCAGCCTATCCCCACACCCCTTCTGAGCATTCCCTCCCCAGCCTGCCTGCAGCTCCCCTGCAGATATTGAACTGCAGCTCTGAGCCCTCCCTGGAGCCTTCTCTTCTCCAGGCTGAACAGCCCCAACTCTCCCAGCCTGTCTTCACAGTTAGAGCTGCTCCAGCCCCCTGATGATCTCCATGGCCTCCTCTGGACCCTCTCCAGCAGGTCCAGGTCCTTCCTCTGTTGAGAACGGAGAGCCAGACACAGTCAAGTGGCATCACACCCTGCTGAGGGTCCTCTCTGCTCTTCTTCCAGCTCAGGTTGCCGTTGGAGTGAAAAAAACAACCACCTCAGCCCACACAGCTGCTGTGGACCCTCTTGCCAAGGGCTTCCTCGGGCTTGGAGGGGCTTGGAGGGGGTGGAGGTGGTCTGAGCCTTGCCTGCGGTGGCCGGGCGGCGGTTGGGCTGTGGGGTGGTTGGATGGAGGGGGGTGGGGGAGGTGTTTTGCATTAAATTCTCCCACCGGTGGCACAGGGCTGGAAAATAGAAAGTGACAGCTTGGCCTGGGGCATGGCCTCCCCCTGACCTGGTGAGCTGCAATCGTCTGCAGGCCTTTTGTCTGAGGTCCTCCCCAGCTGCTTCCATTGTGGCTTTATTGCTACTGGAGAGAGGAAGGAGGGCTGGGAGCTGGAGGGCTGGAACTGGAAGGCTGGAAATGGAGGGCTGGAATTGGAGGCTGGAACTGAAGGGCTGGAATTGGAGGGCTGGAACTGGAGGGCTGGAAATGGAGGGCTGGAATTGGAGGGCTGGAATTGGAGGTCAGGAACTGGAGGTCAGGAACTGGAGGGCTGGTACTGGAGGGCTGGAACTGAGGGCTGGAACTGAGGGCTGGAGTGGAGGCTGAACTGAGGCTGGAATTGGAGGGCTGGAACTGGAGGGCTGGAACTGGAGGGCTGGAGCTGGAGGGCTGGAGCTGGAGGGCTGGAAATGGAGGGCTGGAGCTGGAGGGCTGGAATTGGAGGGCTTTCTGCATCTCCAGGGCTTATAGAATCATAGAACTGTCAGGGTTGGAGGGGACCTCAAAGATCATCCAGCTCCAACCCCCCCTGCCATGGGCAGGGACACCTCACCCCACAGCAGGTTGCTCACAGCCACCTCCAGCCTGGCTGCAAAACCTCCAGGCAGGAGGCTTCCACCACCTCCCTGGGCAGCCTGTGCCAGGCTCTCACCACCCTCCTGGGGAACAACTTCTTCCTCACAGCCAATCTCAGTCTCCCCACTTCTAGTTGCTCATTCCCCCCAGTTCATCACTCCCTGACACCCTTAAAAAGTCCCTCCCCAGCTCAGGTCACCCTCAGGCTCCTGCTTCCAAGCTCCAGAGCCCTCAGCTCCCTCAGGCTCTCCTCATGAGGAAGATGTTCCACATGTCATCATTCTGTGGCTCTGTGCTGGACTCTCTCAAGCAGTTCCCTGAGGTCCTTCTTGAACTGAAGGTCCCAAACTGGACACAAGATTCCAGATGCAGCCCAGCTGGGCAGAGCAGAGGGGGAGGAGAACCTCTCTCAACCTGCTCACCACATCCCTTTCATCCACCCCAGAAAGGGCATGGGTCATGGAGAAGCAAAAGTGCTCTGCAAGACTGGGCTCCATCAAGGGGAAGAGCAAATGGAGCTGCAGGCTGGCAAGAAAGGAGTCAGGGGTGCAACACTGGGCCAGGAGTAGTTAGCAAAATGGGGGCCCACAGTTCAGAAAAGGGGTCCTGCTTGCAAAAAGAGGTCCCAGGGGTGAGCAGAGTCCCCTCAGGTTTAAGGGAAGGAGCCTTGCTTAGGCAAGTGGGTTCCCAGCATTAGGAAATGGATCTTGGGTTGCAAAATGGGGTCCCAGGATTGGAAAAA
>JAAWVA010000701.1:0-19041 GCA_015227895.2 Colaptes auratus | reverse complement strand
TCTCAGCTGCTTGAACCCCACAAGTCCATGGGACCAGATGGGATCCATCCTAGGGTGCTGAGAGAGCTGGCAGATGAGCTGGCCAAGACACTCTCCATTATGTTTCAGCAGTCCTGGCTCACTGGAGAGGTCCCACATGACTGGAAGCTGGCCAACGTGGTGCCCATCCACAAGAAGGGTTGGATGGAAGAGCCAGGGAATTATAGGCCTGTCAGCCTGACCTCAGTGCCAGGCAAGATTATGGAAGAGGTCATCTCGAGTGCGATCACACAGCACTTACAGGATGGCCAAGGGATCAGGCCAGCCAGCATGGATTTAGGAAGGGCAGGTCCTGCCGGCCAACCTGATCTCTTCTATGATCAGGTGACCGCCTGGTGGATGTGGGGAGGCCTGTGGATGTGGTCTACCTGGACCTCAGCAAGGCCTTTGACACTGTCCCCCACAGCAAACTCCTGGCCAAGCTGTCAGCCCATGGCTTGGACAGGAGCACACTGCATTGGGTTAGGAACTGGCTGGAGGGCCGTGCCCAGAGAGTGGTGGTGAATGGTGCCACATCCAGCTGGCAGCCAGTCACTAGTGCTGTGCCCCAAGGATCAGTGTTGGGCCCCATGCTCTTCAACATCTTATTGATGATCTGGATGAGGGCATCGAGTCCATCATCAGTAAATTTGAAGATGACACCAAGCTGGGGGCAGGAGTTGATCTGCTGGAGGGTAGAGAGGCTTTGCAGAGGGGACCTCGACAGGCTGGACAGATGGGCAGAATCCAACGGCATGAGATTGAACACATCCAAGTGCCGGGTTCTGCACCTGGCCACAACAACCCCATGCAGTGCTACAGGCTGGGGTCAGTGGCTGGAGAGCAGCCAGGCAGAGAGGGACTGGGGTACTGGTTGATGGTAGGCTGAACATGAGCCTGCAGTGAGTGTGCCCAGGTAGCCAGAGGGCCAATGGCATCCTGGCCTGGATCAGGAACAGTGTGGCCAGCAGGAGCAGGGAGCTCATTCTGCCCCTGTACACTGCCATGGTTAGGCACACTTGAGTCCTGTGTCCAGTTCTGGGCCCTCAGTTTAGGAAGGATGTGACTTGCTGGAACGTGCAGAGAAGGGCAACGAAGTTGGTAGAGGGGTTTGGAAGACAAGCCCTATGAGGAGAGGCTGAGGGAGCGGGGGTGCTTAGCCTGGAGAAGAGGAGACTCAGGGGAGACCTACAACTACCTGAAGGGGAGATTGTAGCCAGGGCAGAGGTGGGTCTTTTCCCAGGCAGGCAGCACCAGAACAAGAGGACACAGTCTCAGGCTGCGCCAGGGGAGGTTTAGATGGATGTTAGGAGGAAGTTCTATACAGAGAGAGTGATTGCCCATTGGAATGGTATGCCCATGGAGGTAGTGGAGTCACCATCATTGGAGGTATTCAGGAGGAGACTGATGGGTTATTGGTGCCATGATCTAGTTGTTTGGGTGGTTGGATTGGTTGATAGGTTGGACTCGATGATCTTGAAGGTCTCTTCCAACCTGGATTTATTGTATTGTATTGTATTATTGTCCATCTGCAGAGCTCTCCTACCCTCTAACAGATCAACTCCTGCCCCCAGCTTGGTGTCATCTGCAAATTTACTGATGATGGGCTCAATGCCCTCATCCAGATCATAATAAAGATGTTCAAGAGCATGGGGCCCAGCACTGATCCTTGGGGCACACCACTAGTGACTGGCTGCCAGCTGGATGTGGCACCATTCACCACCACTCTCTGGGCTCGGCCCTCCAGCCACTTCCTAACCCAACACAGTGTGCTCCTGTCCAAGCCATGGGCTGACAGCTTGGCCAGGAGTTTGCTGTGGGGGACGGTGTCAAAGGCCTTGCTGAAGTCCAGGCAGACTACATCCACAGGCCTCCCCACATCCACCAGGCAGGTCACCTGATCGTAGAAGGAGATCAGGTTGGTCAGGCAGGACCTGCCCTTCCTAAATCCATGCTGGCTGGGCCTGATCCCTTGGCCATTCTGTAAGTGCTGTGTGATTGCACTCGAGATGACCTCTTCCATAATCTTGCCTGGCACTGAGGTCAGGCTGTCAGGCCTGGAATTCTCTGGTTCCTCCTTCCAGGCCTTCTTGTGGATGGGCATCACATTGATCAGCTTCCAGTCATGTGGGACCTCTCCAGTGAGCCAGGACTGCTGAAAAATGATGGAGAGCAGCTTGGCCAGCTCATCTGCCAGCTCTCTCCGCACCCCAGGGTCGATCCCATCCAGTCCCAGAGATCCAAGCAGCTAAAGAGGTCTCTAACTACTGAGTCACAGGGGAACCATACTGCTCCTTGCCAGTTTTGTATGTATTTGAATCAGTGGCCTAAACCTTTTTTTTCCCTTTCCTTTTTTTTTCCTTTCTTTTTTTCCCCCCCTAGTATGTAGAAGAAAGAAAAGCACAAGAGGTGTCCTTGCAATGCTCTTCTGGAAGGAACGATGGCCTGCCACAGCCCAGGATTTTCAAAGAACTGTCAGCATGTTTCTGGTTATCTGATTGCCATTAAGAGGTTGATGAGCTGGTCCCTGCAAAGATTATCCAGAGTTTGAATAGTGACTGATCAACTGATACCTGTTTACCCAGAAGGTCCCTAGAGAGTTTCTACTTTTGGCAATCTAGGTATTTGAGGACATTGGTCCTAAGGGAATTAAATAAAACTGAGGCACCAGAACTATGTTCTCAGCAGCGTTCCCACATTTCATGCATTTCCGTGTTTCAGAGGTGATAGAAAAAGTCTAGTGCCTTTTCCACAAACCATGTATGAGGATTTGGCCCTGCAGGGAAAGCAGGACTGCTTTTTTTTAGCTTTCTTTCCAGCCAAGGAAGCCATTAGGACTTCATTTTTTGTCATTTCCTCAGCATCTGCCCCCTAAAGGAGGGCCTCTGTGGTAAATGCTAGGTGTATCCACAACAGGGTCATGTGAACATGATGAGCTCATTATCATGGTGTAAGGGGTGGCTGCTTTTGTAAGAGGCTGTTACAGGCAGTGAGAAACAGCCCAGGGTCTCAGCAGGGCTCTGCCACAGGGGCTTTCCTTAGTCCCACTGTTTTGTTCCTCGCTGTACCCACCTGTAGCACAGGCACTCACTTGGGAAATGCCTGTCCCCCATACTTGGACTGCTTGCATTACAGGTGCCTGCCAAAGCCAAATCCTGTTCACTGGCTAACTGCTCAGTTGGCATACGATTTACAGTGGGTCCCACTTGGCTGTCTTAAGAACGCTTCCTTCTGGGCAGCAGGGAAGCCTGGATGCTGGGTGTATGGGGATGCTGGAGGCTGAGGGGAGGAGATGGGACCTGTCCTTTCAGTGGAGGGTCTGGAGACCTGGAGAAGGCAACAGTGAGAACTTTAAAATCACCTCCTGCCTTTTTGGGTTTGTGTCTCAGACAGACAGATTTGTGTAGTTACCTGCACGCAACGTAGTGTAAGTCAAACAGCTTGGGAAAAAAAAAAAAACTCATGATGAGCATTCCCAAGTGTTTAAAAATACCACAACCGCTTGTAGCTGTGCAAAGATAGATGTAAGCAATTTTTCTTACTGCCTACAGGAAATGGCCATCAAGTCTTATCAAGGAAGCAGAGAGTGAAAGCGTGTGTGTTTCTCTGCAAACAGCAGAAATAGAATGACATTTCGGCAAACCGTTTTTCCAGAAAGCCACAAGTGATTCCTATACAATACATAATTCAGGCAAGGAATCTGCCAGTCCCTAGATTTGTGCAGATCGTAATTAGCCAGTCTCTTTTTTTTTTGCCCCCCACAATAGCTGATAAGGGACAGCATGTGATTCATGACCTAGCTAGCCTTATTTTTAGACGTTGAGCTCCATGTGTTGCTCTACATCTCAACATTGGCTCAGGGAGCAGCAACAAGACAGCGTCTGTTTAAAATAATCAGTTACTTAAAAACTGCAGCAGATATGTTCACTGGAGATCTAGCCCCACTCTCTGTTAAGTGGACTAAAACATGGTAATAGCCTTTAATCTAAGTGGGTATTTTGGTATGAACCTCTGAAGGCCTATGACAATGTTGTGGTTATTGAAAATTATTTCAAGTCTTGCTACCAGAGTGTCTCAGTCAGGAGGGTATTACAGACTACTGCAAGCAAAATGTGGGCAAAATGTGGGATGTTAATCTTGGACAAAAAGGGAATAGGAATCTCTTTCTGCCTCCAGAGTGGCTGGTCGACTTCGCCAGAGGATCTCTCCTGGGACAAGATATGGATGAACTCAAAGAAGTCAGATACCACATACAAATGAGGGGAAGCAAATAATGCTCAAAATAGTCTTGCCTAATACCCTACACACTTCCTCCCTCTTCATTCTCACGTTTTTGCAATTACTTGCAGCCATAAAGCTAGTAAATGACTTCCAGCTACAAATGATGATGGGCTGGCTCATGGAATCAATGACAAAAGCCACACTCATTTCAGAAGAACTGGAACTGCATCTGCAGTCTAACAGGCTGATCACAGGTCATGAGTATTGCGATGCTTTTGCAAGAATCTGAGATGAGGAGAACTGTCTTCTCAGCACTGTCTGGCATGAGACTACTCTGGAGCTACTTAACTCTCCATTCAGTTCAATACAAAGGATGGCGTTCATGAGCTGAAATTATTTGCTTCCTAACTGTCTGTAATATGATGAGCACTCGGGTCCCCTTTTTGAAGTAGGCCACATATAGACAGAAAGAGTATCCAAGAAGCATTTAAGAGTTAGGGCTGTTCAGTCTGAAGAAGAGAAGGCTCTGAGGTGACCTAATTGTGGCCTTCCAGGATCTGAAGGGGGCCTACAAGAAGGATGAGGAGGGACTTCTTAGGATCTCAGGTAGTGATAGGACTAGGGGGGAATGGAATGAAGCTGGAGGTGGGGAGATTCAGGCTGGACGTGAGGAGGAAGTTCTTCACCATGAGAGCGGTGAAGCCCTGGAATGGGTTGTCCAGGGAGGTGGTTGGGGCTCCGTCCCTGGAGGTGTTTAAGACCAGGCTGGATGAGGCTCTGGCCAGCCTGATCTAGTGTGGGGTGTCCTTGTCCATGGCAGGGGGGTTGGAACTAGATGATCCTTGTGGTCCCTTCCAACCCTGACTGATACTATGATACTAAGAATGCTGGTAAATAGACATCTCCGTTCTTACTGAAGCCTCAACAACTGAAATACAGTTTCAAAACCACCTTTATTCTGCTTGAAGATTTATTACAGTTTTTAAAGCAACTTAAAACCAAGATACAGCTCTACCAATTCTATAGCTTGAATAAAATTTCAAGGAGGCAAGTTTTCATTGTTGCCTTGCAAAGGCAATTTACAACCCACTTTACCCTCCACCTCCTCAAAGACCATTTTAAAACAAAGTAATCTTAATGTTTTAAAGACATTTAACAGAACAGAGCTTTATTTTTTTAAAATAAGAATTAAAAAAAATATAAAATAGCAGCATCTTGGGCAGCTAATGCAGTCTCATTAGGACAAGTGCAATGTAACATTTCCAACTCCTACAGTCCAGGTCAATCTTCAGCTGTAGGAAATACAACAGGATTCTACATTAAATGCTGCATTTTGGAACCTTGTCCCATGGGAGGCATTGTCCTTTCAGCTGCCCATTTCTGAAGTGACCCTGAAAAAAAATCTATCAGGATTCACTTTCCCAACTTAATACCATGCATAGCAAAAGCACTGTGTGAAAATCGGCAGAAGTTTTCCCCATTAGAAGCATTATTTCAATGCCAATTACAAGACAAAGCCATTTCTTCACTACAGAACAGCTGACACCAAATAGAAAATCTGAACATTTGGTTTCACAGATTGCTTGACAAGATTTCTTAGATAATTGAACCATACAGACAAGCTTGCTTTTTATATGTATTTTTTAATTTTTTTTTTAAATTTTTACATTTTTTTTTAAAGAAAATATCCAACAACACAGAAACTTATTTTCTAACTGTATTGGAAACATGCTGTACCCACAGAGGTCTAATGCTTGTGTGTGTGTGTGTCTTTAAACAAAGGTAATGTTATCACTTACTCAGTTCAGCAAAATGATGATGTTTGGTGGAAATGCACCTATAATGCAGTCTATTTGTACATTAAACACAGCACTTGTGCACACTTATGCACAGATACACATCCCCAACCTGCAAACCAGATTTCTACTTAAGGAAACCAGAAACTCCTAATTTTGCTTGGGGTTTTGGTTCTCTGTGTTATGTCTCATGCCTTCAAAGCCTTGTGAAAATGCTGCTATAGTGAAGCATAACTCAGAGATTAAAATAAAACAAACAAGCAAAAAATCCCCCAAACAAACAAACAAATGAAAGAAAAGAAGTCCCACAGCTGAATTGCGTTAGATGGGAAAATTACATGTCAATAGAAATACAGAAAACACTGTGGTTTCTTCAGTATATCCAATGTGCTTTTTTTTTTTTTCTTTTCTGTATATATTCATCTGAGACCAAATCAAAACTGGAGTGGAACAGTATGGTACATTAGGGACAAACAGCTCTGCAGTGAATAGGGCCTTTGGCAGGACTTAGCTCTGTGCATTAAGGAGGGAAGGAAACGCAGAGGCCACACAATACTTAAATACCAAAGAAAACCCACTCATGCCAATGTGAGGGCGTAAGTGATCCTTGCAAATTGCACAGACCCTGTGTAGGCAGAATATCCCTTAGAAGCCCTAAGCATTTATCCCCACAAACATAGTGCTTATTTCTCATTGTTGCTTGTGCAAGAAAAGCAAGTGCCAAATTAGCACACACACGATTTGTTTGTTGGTTTTGTTTTTTTCTTTTTTTTTTTCTTTTTTTTTTTCTCTGCTACAACCACAGATGAAGAGAAGTAATACAGCACAAAAGGAACAAATGAAATTCCATACCAGGCTGGGCATGCTACAGATATGGCCCACTGACACAGCCGAGTTTTCTTAATATGAAGAAAATCAGATCCAAATGCCTTAACTACAACAAAAATTTCTTGACAAATGCTACGTAAAACATCAATTCAGATTACACATATTTGCTTATAGAGGAAAAAAAATACTATTTTAATCTTAGAATATTCAAGATTCAAAATTAATATATGTCCAAAAAATATCTTGGATTGCTACAAGTGTTAAACCGTTGTATGCTGAACTAATTTGTAACTTCAAGCCAGTAGCATAACTGGCATGCTAGAGTAATCATTGGTGCTTTTCATAGTAAAAACCAGTTATTAGTAACCCACATTTTCATGGTCCTACAGGCTTGGAAAGAGAGTGGGATCAGGAAGGGAAGGGACAAAGACTACACTTCTATTCAGAAAAGGTATTAAGAATTATTTTGCAAATGATGGACTATCACGAAACATTAATGTTGGTTGGATTTGTTTCTGATATAAATTCTAATATGGAAATAGATTTATAGGAAAGCAAGGACAACTCACCAAAAGAAACAAACAAACAAAGCACAAAATAAAAGTAAAATCAAAAGCCTTACAGTCTCAGAAATGAAGGAATATGTAAAAATTAAAAGACAATAAAAAAAAAACCAAACTACTGCAGACTGGCAAATTTCTTGGTATTATTTCAAACAGCTTAATAAGCACTGTACACTTTGAACTGAAAACACATCTATTTCAAAACCAAACTATGATGAGAGACTCCATGGCCTTAACTCTTTTGATTATGTGTACAAATCTCTTAACAGTAATGAGTCTTGTCTTTGCATCTTCGGGGAAGAATAAATTCCTGTATTCACTTATTCAAAACTTTTCCAAGATTTCTCTGAACTTCATTACTTTATCAATCTGAATTTCCTCAGTGGTTAGGACAATTAAATAACCACTGCAAACTACCTACAACGAACCCCTAGCAAGTTTGCTTTAGTGGGATTCATGCATTTCTTTACTTTAACTAACTGTAGTTCTCTAAGTCTCTGGTGCCTGAATTCATACAAGTGTTCATTTTGATACTGCCTCAGCCCATAACTTCTGTAAAGAAATAAAAATGCTAAGTATAATAGGCAATAATTATCAAACTCCTAATCATGTTTTGTCCAAATGTTCTCAGCAAAGATGGGAGATTTTTCTTTGCACGATGCTAATAGAAAATGCAAACCTAGGCAACAGGTAAAAGAAAATTCCTTCATATGAAATGAGAATACCTTTACATGCTAACAAAAATTCTGCCACAGTAGACTAAGAAGTCATTTTTTTACTGTGAAGAGTGGATTCATTCTGAGATCCAAACTATCTACTACAGTAGCCAAATTTCTCCTGTTTTATCTGCAAACATTATCAGAGAAGGTATACACAATTTTTCATCTTTGAAATACACAAGACAATCATGATAGAATTCAAAATGCTTCAAGAAGCAAACATAGAGTGGTACCGTATTCTAAAGATATCTCTGAAACAATATTGTTGGACTCAGTGATATTTCATAATGTTTATATACTTTTTTATTGAACAAAGCAGCTTTGATGCTTATCAGGCACTGCCCAACAAAATATTCAGTCCAAAAAACAAAATTACGAACTTTGAAAACTTTTGAGCTAGTAGCTCAATATTCTGTACAAATAGAATTGTAAAATATTTCATAGTTTTAACTCTGAAGCCAACTCTGGCTGGCTTCCTGTACATAAAAACAAAAACAAACAAAACAACAAACCCCAAACAACACCCAACACAAAAGGAAAAAAAAAAAACCCACCAACAAAAAGCCCAAAAGCCCCCAAACCCACAAAAAACACCAATCAAAACCAACTCCCCCTCCCCACCACAACCCCCCCCCAAGAAACAAACAAAAAAAAACCCCCAAAAAAACAAAACCACACCAAAATACCCAACCAAACTACAAAATGGATAACAAAAAAAAAAACCCAAACAAACAAACACAAAAAGTATTTTCGGGCAGAAGAAAGAAGCAGACAAGGAAAGATGAAAGAAAAACAAGCTTAACCTGTAGATATGCTTGAGATAAGACTACAGCCTAAAGAAAATTCAGTATTGCATAGCACGGTCTAAGAATTCAGCTTTCAACAAAGCGAAAAAGAGAAGCAGTTTGGTATTGATACTTTCCATCAATGATAGTTAGTCATCCAATACTATGTACATTATTATATACTGTATGCCACTGAACGTCCTTTTTATTTCAATCTTAAATATACTCTTATAACAGGACTTTAAAATGTCTAAACAAAACACTTCCTGGCACTTTGCTATTACAATTACTCTGAAAAACATACTGTAATTGAAGTCCTTTTAAAGTGTCACTCAGAAATAAAAGTGCCATTCTGCTACATATCATTCACCAGAAACCAAAATGTCCACAATGCTCTTGGTCTGGATCACTGAGTGCAGCAACACCAAATCCAAGCCAGGTTGTGATCACGTAATTCCAATTACCAAACGACAAAAACGTCTTATACCTTGTATCTGGAGAATCCAATGTTCTAGCTGGTAAAGCTTCAGAAGTGGTCATAAACAAGCACCATGGTTAAAGGCCTCTATGTCCCTGCAGGGAGATCAGGTTTGGATTTCTCTCTTGTGTTGTGGGGTGTTTTTTTTTCTTAATTTTTTTAAAAAACAGTTTAGATTAGAAACATACAATCACAGCTTAACACTGTGTCACCTCTCTCACTGCAGTTGTGAAGGAAAGCTCTAGTCCAATCTGAAGACAGACAGCTTAACACTGCAGCTCAAATTCTTGAGTAAGCTGAAAGAAGCCTTTCTCTCCAGAGGCCTCAAGGTGCAAAATCTCTTCTTTCGAAAAAAAAAAGTAATAATCAAACCACCCAGGGTATTAAGATCTTCATCGCCTCTGCTGTGCATATACTGGGTAGGCTAGTGTGACATTGAGAGAGTCATTGTGCTGCACGAGTGACGTGTGTTGATAATGTAGCACCAGTTCTTTAAGGGAGTTGTACAAGTTATATGGCTCTGCAAATCCATACCCAGTAGGCGTTTTGTTTATCACACAGTGCTTTACTTCTCCATCCACCTATGAAGATAAAAAAAAACAACTAGTTTTAGTTTAGTCAGTACAGTAAAGCTAAGCTAGAAATTCAGGCATTTGAAACACATCAAGATACTAGTCACTACACCCTCATGTCTTCTGTGGTGGGTAATGGTAAACCCAAATTCTTAGATGATGTCTCAGCTTAGGCAGAGAGAGGAGATAGGCAGGGCTTAGTAGCTGCACAGTAACGTGTGCATGTGTGCTTGGGTTCCCTTCTGTGTGAGGCACATCTGTGGGAGTGGCACAGGTTAGGGCTATGCAGGGAAAGGAGCAGCAACAAGGATGGCCCCAAGACTTGTTGGTCTGCTTCTAAGCCTAATGGGATCCATGCACATACGAATGTCTATCTGCCCTGGCTCAAGGTAGGTGTCTGAAATGGTGGTTATGTCATCCACAAATCAGGGTACATACACAAACAGAGCAGGCATAGCAGCCGTTTTGCTGCTCTCTCGAACAAGGAATGTTCCATCTCGCTTTCTCGCAGCAGACTTTCAGCTTGGCTTCTATTAAATTTACCACATTCCATGTTCTCTCATCATGATGGGGCAAGTCCTCATAGTCTTCCACCATAGAGTATTGGCTGATGAAACAGGACAAATATGTTTGTGAAAAATACAGCTAAAGCAAGGTCCATTAATTAGTAAGTCCTCGTTTCATATTAATTGAAAACAACTAAGTCAGTGGTTAGTACAATGCTAAACCATGAAATACTGCACTGTTCAAATCACTGAATATAAAAGCAAGGAAAAGTTTCAGTCCTGTTTCATTTAAAAACACTTGTACTATCTGAAGGATATACAGGATGCTGCGTGGTATTTCAGAATACACTGTGAGTGTTCCACCACTGCTTACAGTTTCCATAAATAGTAAGCCCAGTGAAATCAATACTTTGAGTCAGCTTCACTCCCAAGATCAAAAGATTTGGTCAGTAGTGAAAAAATCATGCCATGTAGCAACTAAAGGTGCTGCTGAGAAAGCTATGCACAGTTGTACAAGTAGACATATTAATTACTGGTAAGAAAGATGGCTTTGTGAAAAGGATGGAACAGCAGAGTACCTTCTCATACCCAGATTATGAGAAGAGCATATAATATAGGGTCTCCTCTACCAAAACAACTGCTAACTATATAGATGATGTGGAGTTACAGAGAACCCTCTGACCTAAAGAGAAGAGGGTTCTTTGTAACTTGAGAGAACTTGTCACTGATTCATTTGTGTAGTCAGCCTAATACCCTGCAATTCCAGAGCTCCCCACTTCCTAGAAGACTGCCACTCCTGCTTGCCTTGTAATCAGTCTGGCTAATTCATTTATTCTCTTTGCAACATATTTTAACTAGTTTTCCCTGGTCTACAAAAATATGACTTCTCAATCATTGAGAGTTTAACTTCCAAAAGATTCTGAAAGTAGCCGAGAGAAACCAGCAGTGTCATGAATAATTCACCTTTCAGTAGAAGGGTGCTTTGGTTCAGATGACACGCTTCTCTAAGTTCCTTATCCCACTGCACTCCTTTGTCCTGCACGATGCTCAAACGCATTCAGCAGTGGCTCTATTTCAACCATCATCTAGAGAACGTAATTCTGCTTCCCTGCTGCTTATTATATTGCTTTTTTTCTACATTAAAACCTTAGGAAAAAGTCATATTCTAAAAGTTTAATGTTTCAGCAAAACTTAAGCACTTGCAAGACTCATTGGCAAAGGAGACTCAACAGGCTGAGTGAAAAGGAATTTTCTTTAAACTTGCACTTCCTGCTTTCATGCTACACTGAAACAGGCCTTGGACTGCTCTTTGCCTAAGGGGTAAAGGTAGTACTGGAAAGAGGTGCCTATATGTTCTCTGTCATATCATCTTTGAGCTATGCTGAGTAAATGATATGGCTTTAAAACACATATGTATTTTTATCCCCTGCTTCTACCAGTGCAACCACAGCCAAGATGCACAATTTTCAGAATAACAGTAGGAGACTCAATAAACCAGGACAAATTAAAATAGATGTGGACAAGGACAGAGTAAACCCACTGAACAGTCATTGTCAGTCTGCATCTTTTCCTGTGTGTTCAGCCAGGCAATGTAAAGGCATGTACAAGAAACTACACAGGGAGAGAACATTGATATAAATATTACTAAACTACTTTGGTTTTCTTTTTTTCATTCTTCACTTCTACTATACTCTGGGTTATTTTGTGGCATGCTTTAGTTGATTTGGTCTACGCTCACATCACCCAGGTGCTCTTTGCTTTTTGTCCAGAAACACAGTGAAACGTATTCATTAGCCAAACCCTGACAGAACCTGTACTGAACCGAATGGCTTGAAATGGCAGAAAACTATTCTGCCATCTCCCAGAAAAATTAAATAAGCACACAATCAGAGAAGGACCACTTTCAGCATGCACAATTCCATCACCTTCAACACTCATGTGATCTAGTGATGTGGCTACACTACACCATGGTACTACCATGGTACCAGCACTTGAAATTTGAAAAATGTCTGCCTGTCCCACCTAGGACAGGCATTTGTATTTATCCACACATATGGCATTTCTGTAACTTCATTATACACTTCCCTGAATAATGGAGAACAGTGGGGTGAGACAGAGCCCTTTGAACACTGACATCATGCAGGCTGACAGGTGTTAACATTGTACACGGTTACTAGAAACCTCTCATTTAATTCCTGGGCTCTCTGTGGTGCAGAAATTCAATTTGTTTACCTCAGTTTTTCCTAAGTGATTTGAAGTACCAGGAATATTTAAATCTTTGAATACTTACTCCTCTGTATTTTCATTCCAAGCCACTCGTTTAGCTTCTTTTGCCGAACACCTTTTGAGTCAGCCACCTGGACGGCAATGAAAATAAAATTTACTTGTAGTCACAGAAGTTGGATACCAATTAAAATAAAGCTTTTTTTAAAAAAGAGTTTTGTAATTCATAATGATACTCACATCAAGTACTGATCTCTTGTCTTCCTCAGCTGTATGAGGTCTGGCTTAATGCTGTTCATACGCTTGTCTATCTCTCTATACTCAGCTGCTTGCTTCTTAAATCCTCTTCCAATCTGCGTCTGCTGTCCACAATTTACTATTCGAGACTTCAGTTTTTCATAGTTGTGCATAATCCTAAATGGAATAATGTGGTAAATTACACTCTGATGATGTGTTATTATGTTATACTGTTTGGTGGTATAGACAAGAAAACAATTATTTTCTAGATGTAGCTGTGGTGACAGGTTGGACTGATGATCTTTGAGGTCTCTTCCAACTTGGTGATTCTATGATTTTGCAAGTTCACATCTCTGCCACACCTCATGATCTTGCTTACAACTGAACAACTTCAATCTTGCCATCTTGCTTTAGACAAGCAGAGCTATACTTTGCATTGTTACTTTCTTCAAAATCATACAATCTGAAATGCAAACAAAAATACTGACCTTTGTATTTCTTTTTCATTTCTTCCCGTTTAAATTTTTCAATGTATTCCTTACTGTATCTTTCTTGTGTCTGGCACTGCTCTTCAAATATTTTTATTGTTTCATTGAATGCTTCAATAGCTGTCTTTTCATTTGAATTTCCTGAAAATAAAATATTATTAACATTGTTGTCAGACAAAGGGGGTGATTTATTGGTTTGTATCACAGAAACACTTCAGTATATTGTAAAAGATCCCTTTATCAGATTAATTTTCCAAGACAGAAAAACTGCTAGATAAAGACAAAATAGTCTTTGTTTGTATAAATTTTATTAGTGATGATTGGAGCCTTATACCAATGCACTCTGCTGTTGTATCAATGCCTTGTATTTGCCTTAGAGGCACATGGCTTTCTGAAATAAACATGTGTGATATTGGACTGGACAGGTCTCAAGAGGTCATCTAGTCCATCCTCTCTCCTCTACATAGACCAGTTGTCACAGGTTCTGTTGAATCTGTGGTTCACATTTTTTCTGTTCCTTGCCTGCCACATACAGTGGTTATTTACTTCATATTATTTTCTGTAATTTCATTAATTTTTTTCCCTTATGTCAGCCCACAGGGGCCTTCTGTAATCTGCCTCCTGATCCTCCTTCTCCTGTCCCACCAAGAGAGGAGGCAGAGATGGGGGGTGTGTACCACTGCTGTGCACTTCTGGTTCTTAGTGGCTCAGGGGTTCAGTCTAACACCAAACAGTTTTCCTCCCTGCTCCCATTGGTGGAGCGAACCTCATTACAGCAGATTGTATTACGCTAATGCACAAGTCTTTTAAGTCATTTGTTCAAGTTGCTACCTTTTACACTTTTCTTCAATTATTTTTAGGTGTATTTTCTGCAAATATGAAGAAACAGTCTAGATTCCGGGTCTATAATCCAGACCAACCCACTAGCATTTCAACACATGGCTAATAATTTACGAAGTGGGAAGCAGGACAGATGTAGCTTTTCATCCCTGCCTGTAGGTACATGCATTCTCTCTACCTGCACAGATGAAACAGACTCTTCAACAACTATTAACAAAATACAGTGCTTCCTGCAAATGTGACCTGGAAAGTGTAACTCAGCTTGATGAAGTCAGTATGCAGAAGTGTTGGTAAATCAACACAGTTCTGTGCTTGCTTTGGATGCAGATGTAGAGTTGGACACAGAGTAGATTGCAGGGGGTGACTGTTCAAATATGTGTAAGCAATTCCAGTATACTGAACAAGCACATCAGGGACATTCCCTATTTTGGGCAACAGTAGCGCTGGGGAAGAGAGACAGAGGAGAAGGAAGACAGCAGCATGAATTGCAGCAATACTCTCAATCTACAGAAGTCTTCCCTCTCCCTTTTGTATCAAAAATATCTTACCTGAGATGTTCTTGTGTAGTCTTCATAGAGTCTGTCATATTCTCGGCTTTTTCTTGGAACTGTGTATAATTCATGTAATTTCTTTCCCATGCTTCAATGCTGTCCTCTTTTACAACTTGATCCTGGAATGATGAGCAGAAGGAAAGGTAGTTCATAAAGAAGCATTATACTGCACAGATTTTTCAGGATAAAAGTGCTTAAAAGTGCCTAGACAGTTACATAGTAAATATAACTCCTCTTTCATAAATATGGAGATACAATATACTATATGCATAATATGCAAAGGAGAGAATTATACACTTATTAATGAGGGGATATTTATTAACATAAGTTTATTTCTTACAGCATCTGGAGTATTTAAATTTGTAGTTATTTGTAAGCAAATTGTGAAGACATTTTTAAACAAAAGTAGACATTTTTGCACCCACTTCATTTATTCAAATATTAACAGAGCTAAAGTCATGGTAAGTGACTCCTCAGTCCACACTAATACTCTCTATTTAGTCAAACACAAGGAAAAGACACCAAATTACCTGCTGGTACTTAGATACTGGATACAGTAATTTTCCATCCAGTTTAGGATTATACTGGGCTAGAGATTCATTCCGGTAGTGGTTTATAAGCTCAACCACAGAGTTGAATGTTAATGGGTCAGGAAAAGCGTATTTTCCATCTCGATGAAATATTTTGATTAATTGTTATTTCCTCCTTTCTGCAATTAAAGTTTGTTGAAAATTAGGCATACTTCAAGTACTCCTTCTTAAAGAACGCAGTATTTTAAATGCAGTATGACATTTACTGCCACGTAATACAGCCCTAGCGTAACTACTCTTACCAGTGTAAGCGTGTAGTCACCATGCATTTTGGTTGAAGCATCTCGTACCAAAAAGGTACCATCAGCTGTGTCTCGAAGTTTCTCATTTACTTCTTCTCTGAAATGAAAGCAAAAGTAACCAATCATTTCAGTTTTTTCCCACTCATTATGCTCTAAATTCTTCTGGTTTATAGTAAGTAGTTTGTATAGAAGACTACTTCCTTCCATATTAATACATAATAGCTTATTTAACATCGCTGGAGAGTAACTGGGATATAAAATGTATATTCTATGTCTCTTATGATGGACAGTTGTTTCACCGCAAAGGCCTTTTTGCTTGTTCTACCAGTCTGCAATTGAAGCAGCCACTGTTGGTCAAACATACCTATACACAGTGCAGTTAAAAGTGTTCCTAATATATGGCACTATTTAGTATGGCTTATTAAATATCATGCCCACAGTTGAGGTTCCAGATGAAAGACAGTAAGAAATAGTTATTTCTAAGTTGTCCTTTCATGATAGGATTTCATTCAGATGTCTTAAGGTAAGAGAACACTTATTTTATATACTATATCTAACTGACTGACAGCAACTTTTTAGGCATATTGGGAACAAACCCACTGGTAAAATGTTATTTGGAAGATGGCCTTCAGAACTGCAGTTGTTCTATATTACACAAAAATATACAACAGTATAGCAAGACATAAAGTCAAACATAAGTAATACATGTCTTGAGATGATTTACCTTGAGATATTCTCCCAGTACCATTCAGCATCTTGTAATGACATGTTGTTATTCATGCCGTTGTTACTTACAGTATTAGGTTTTGGTGGTTTTAGGAGGCAGGGCTGCACATGAAAGGGAGGAAAAAAAAGTTCATACTACTCACTGAAACCCTGACCATATATTCATCGAAATTACATATTATTACATGAATAATAATAACAAAAAGAGGTTACAACCAGAGTTTTCCATCACTACCAGTTTTCAAAAATACTGGCAGAATCAAGGGTATTTTCCTGAGAACAATATAATTCATTTAGTGTTTCAAAAAGGATGTTACTTTTTCAAACAACATATTTATTGCAAAATGTAACATCACACTTGTTCTCCCCCCATGAAAAAAGCATTTGAGAAAAAAAAAAAATCTGAAGTTTCCTTTACATCCTTTCACTATATTGAGATGAATATAAGTAATAAAAACATGTAAAATATATCTTTTGTACCTATGTAATGATCTTAGAAGAATGATGCTGCTTCCTGCCTCATCTAGAAGCTGAGTAACAAGAGATGCAAACCTACAGCAATACTGTACATTTAAGAACTGGGTTTTTGTGATCCTCAGCTTTCTATGCAATGATATTTATTCAAGAAACCCATCTGTGACCAAATATCCTTGTGTTAATATCAGTATTCTACGGAATAAATTGTGTTCCAAACGCCTGGACTGATTGAAAACACATCCCCCTTTTTTCAATGTCAGAGCTGCATATGTATACCAGTGGGGTGACAGAGAAGATACTGCAGCACTCCTGACTTGGTACAAAATAGAACTACATAGGAATCAGGATTAACCCAGCTCTTTTAGTTCTCCAGTAAGTACATCATTCTTTATGGATGTCTCTGTCCTGTATATATGACTGCTACAAAAGACATTGCTTTTAAAGTTAACGTTAATATCAAAGGTAACACATCATTTTTTTAATGTGAAAAAAATTATGTGCTATCAGGTACTCAAACTAATGCTGATAGATTTAATATATGTTCTCCTCAAACAATTAAAAACAATGATTTGCAGTCATTTCAGGAATGAAAGTATACTACAGCATCCCTTTAGTCACAGTGTGAAACAGATAGCAAGAATAATAAGAGAACACATTTTTTTGGTGATACAATTGCACAACTAGAACTACAACTAACAAAATAACATAAAAACTGAAACAGGTCTTCAGTAAAAATTCAATTAAGTAAACAGGCAGGTAGTTACAGGTTAAGATTCTACTACTATAACACTGCACTAAATCACAACTCAATTCTAATTATGACAAAAGGAAAGAGAAAAAACTTATATGCATCAATGACAAAGTAAAGAAATCGTACATATCAACTATGAATTTACAGCAGCTATTGTTAAAACAGAAATTAAATAAGTCTTCCATAATAAGACTGTAGTTTACTGGTGGATCCATTTCTATGTAAAACATCAAGTCTGTGCACAACTTATATCTGTCTTAGGATATTCTATATCCAATTCTTCCATTCCAGACAGTATTGTACATTTGTATGAGTTTCACTGACTAAGCTCAGATACAAGAAAAGAGTCAGGCTCTCTTTGTAATGGTTTGTCGGAATCATTTTAAAACCTTTAAGGGGCTGCACTGTAACCTATTACATCATAATCCTCAGCCAATCCTGTCAAAATAATGTCACCAGACCACTCCTGTTTCATCATTTTGTTCTACATTAATCTTAAAACCAATTTCAGTTTTGGAAAGAATCTGCATTAGCAGAACTGCAATATAAACCGGTATTACAAATAAAAAGAGGGAGTGGGTTCTCCTTGCCTGTGTTACTGGCTCGTTTTTCTGACTTTGCAGCATGGTACAGTCCAACCCTGGCAGGATGACAAAGCCTGATATGCTGAAGCACGTAGCTCTACACACATGCCACAACACACGCACACTCACATACACTGAGCAGCTCCTTTTGGAAGTAGGTCGTTCACATCTCAGCTGCATTCACCTCTTGGATGCCTTACGTTTACCATTCAAGAGCTTTAAAAGGCTTCTACACTATTGTACATATTAAAGATGCAGAAATGAAAGTGCATGACACTCTGTGTATCCATTACAGACATTTACACAGAGACATATGTATCTCACATAATGAAACACGGACGATTTTTAATACGTGCAGATTTGTGTTATTTTAATGTATACACAGATCAGATATTCTTGATATTATTACAGAAAATGGGCTTACTGCAGAGATGACTGCCTCCCTGCACCCTTATAATTAGGTAATAAAATACAATCAAATCAATCTAGATAAACTCATCTTGAAATCTAGAAGAGAGAACGTAATCTTCATTCATCAGACTTGTCTAAGCTGTGCAATACAGTCAAACCTGAGGAAAATCTTGAAAAGTCATCTTACTGGACATAAAAGCCTGGATCAAGAAGATTTAGTCTGCCTTTTCACGCTCTTTCTCTATCATGTTCAATCAGATACTTATCAAGGTAATTGTTTTTAAAAGCAAGAATGCCTTTTTAGTGTCTCCATCCTCATTGATTTGTCATCAGTATTCTCCTACATTTACAAATATTCCTCCTTAACTCCCCTATTGCTGACTGCAACTCTCTTAGACCTCTTAGAAGAAACATGCACAGAATAGACTATTAATT
>JAAWVA010000700.1:0-19059 GCA_015227895.2 Colaptes auratus | reverse complement strand
CTGTGGGGGTATATATTGTCTTAGCTGAAATGGGAGGTCCTAACTCTGCTGAGCTCTTTCCCCTCTTGCTTACACATGAGCTGGTGTAATGACACAGAGTGCAGTGTGGACCTATGTGAAGGTGCCAGGAGGTTGGGGTTATTTATTAATTTTCTGGAAGGGCACCTTAATCAGCAGCACCAGGCTGCTTACCCCTCTTTTAATCTTTATCTTTGCACTCACACTCGGGTTTCTTCAGGGAGATAAATCTGTGGCTCAGTGTAACAAGAGAAAATTATTTTCTCTCGGTTTGCTGCCTGAAGAGGGTGAAGCATTTTATGGTCACCTCTTCCTAGAAACAACGGTGACAGAAACAAAGGGAGAAAGAAAACAGAGAGTAAAAATCCCTCATGAAAGTGTTAGAAGCTGTACGAATGGTGAAGCCTCTTGATTGCTGCAATACATAGATGAACTAGTGGTGTCCCCCAGGGATCAGTGCTGGGCCCTATCCTCTTTAATATCTTCATTGATGATCTGGATGAGGGGATTGAGTCAGCAAATTTGCAGATGACACCAAGTTGGGAACAGATATTGATCTGTTAGAGGGTAGCAGGGCTCTGCAGAGGGACCTTGACTCGACCAACTGGACAGATGGGCAGAGTCCAACAAGATGACATTTAACAAATCCAAGTGCCAGGTGCTGCACTTTGGCCACAGCAACCCCATGCAGAGCTACAGGCTGGGGTCGGAGTGGCTGGAGAGCTGCCAAACAGAAAGGGACCTGGGGGTGCTGATTGACAGCCACCTGAACACGAGCCAGCAGTGTACCCAAGTGGCCAAGAAGGCCAATGGCATCCTGGCATGCATCAAGAATGGTGAGGCCAGCAGGAGCAGGGAAGTCATTGTGCCCCTGTACTCTGCACTGGTTAGGCCACACCTTGAGTCCTGTGTCCAGTTCTGGGCCCCTCAGTTTAGGAAGGATGTTGACTTGCTGGAACTGGTCCAGAGAAGGGCAACAAAGCTGGTGAGGGGCTTGGAACACAAGCCCTATGAGGAGAGAGTGAGGGAGCTGGGGTTGCTTAGCCTGGAGAAGAGGAGGTTCAGGGGAGACCTTATTGCTCTCTACAACTACCTGAAGGGACGTTGTGGAGAGGCAGAGGATGGTCTCTTCTCCCAGGCAACCAGCACCAGAACAAGAAGACAAAGTCTCAAGCTGTGCCAGGGGAGGTTTAGGCTGGAGGCTAGGAAGAAGTTCTACACAGAGAGAGAGATTGGCCATTGGAATGTGCTGCCTGGGGAGGTGGTGGAGTCACCATCATTGGAGTTGTTTAGGAGGAGACTTGATAGGCTGCTTGGTTGCATGGTTTAGTTGATTAGGTGGTGTTGGATGATAGGTTGGACGCGATGATCTCGAAGGTCTCTTCCAACCTGGTTTATTCTATTCTTCTACTTCTATTCTATTCTATTCTATTCTATTCTATTCTATTCTATTCTATTCTATTCTATTCTATTCTATGCTATTCTATGCTATTCTATGCTATTCTACTCTATATGTATTACACACACACAGTTCCATCATTGAATGCTATATAGAAAACCACACACCACTGTTTCACTGTCTGAGAACACAAATGACTATAACTTAGTTTGATCTGTTTGGGTAGGGTTTTTGTTGTTGTTGTTGTTGGGGGTGTTTGTGGGTTTTTTTGGTGGGTTTTTTGTTTTGTTTGGTTGGTTTGGTTTTTGTTTTCATTATACCCTTGCACCTCTATCAAATAACCCACTGCACCTCTATCAAATAATCGAAGGCATTGAACATATGCAAGGGAAGCATATGCATTTATTTACACATATATAACATCTGATATCTATACATATAAATGGATTATTTACAAAGACTTTCTCAAGACATCATGACAGCTCCTCATATTGAAGGTGCAGCACTTGGGGTGAAATGACACCGCTGAGCCCCGAGGGTCTTTTGTAATAAATATATTTTTGGCTTCTGCCTCCTGGAAATCTGCACCAGGCTTTGAAACTCCTGAAAAATTGATTTTGTGGGGGGTTTATTTATTTATTTATTTATTTATTTTATTGCTGCTTAGCCCACACTACAGCCTGG
Organism: Colaptes auratus; assembly: GCA_015227895.2. Classification (NCBI taxonomy): domain Eukaryota; kingdom Metazoa; phylum Chordata; class Aves; order Piciformes; family Picidae; genus Colaptes; species Colaptes auratus. The sequence continues at coordinate 16,958 of JAAWVA010000700.1, read as the reverse complement.
ACATATTTTCTTCTTTTAATTGAATCTGCCCGTTACACTGCACAAGTGCCAGGACATCAATTTAATATCTCGATGGGTTTTTTTTTTTGCTCCTGGTGAGCTTTCAAGCACACAACTCCCCCCCTCCCCCCTCCCCTTTTTTAATATGGTTCCTATTTTGCTCCTCAGAGTTTTGATTTGTACATTAGCATTAGAGGAGCTGTCCAAGTTGTGTGATATTCCTTGGGAGAAAAAAGATATAACACACCAGAGGAGTTCCTTTTTGCTGCTGCTGCTTTCCTGCTGTAGCTTATCTTTGGAACAAAGAGAGGGCTACAACAGGCTCCACAATCTGAGGAAAAGCACTTTAGCTGAGAGAGGCACCAATGGGGAAGAACTGAGAGGAGATAAACATCCCCACATCAAGAGGCACCATGCTGCATGAAAGCTGTGCAGCAAGGAGGGATGTGCAAGGGCTCTGCAGAGCAGCAAGAGAGCCTTGGGTACCAAAGGGGGTTCTGCCCTTCACTGTGGTGCTAATCGTCTTGGGGACAAGAGCTTGCCTTGCACAAGTTGAAATCATGTTTGAAACAAAAATCATGCCAAAGCATCAACCTAACAAAAACCCAACAGAGCCCAAAGTGCTTGATCCCAGTCATCCACAAAGGGTGGGAGCCATGGAGCTGCTTGTTTGTAACAAGCACAGATGATTGCAGAACAAGACTGTGGGCAAAGAATGACAGAATGGTTTGGATTGGATGTGACCTTTAAAGATCATCTATCCCACATCTTTAACTGGATTCTTTGGGACATCTTTAGCTGGATTAGGTTGGAATCATTAAAGCTGGATAAGAGCTCTGACACCATCAAGTCCAACTGTCAACCTAACACTTAACATGACCACTAAACTCTTGAGTAACTAAGTTGCAACCAATTTCCTCAAGAGGGACTGGGATGAACAAGACCTTGAGTTCCATGCACCAGTAGGTTTCAGCTGGGTTTAATGCAGTGCTTGCACCCCTCATGCATTCAAATCCATGTGTGATGGGGATTGTCCCAGTGATGGAGGAGGACAGGACTGGACAGCTGCATGTTGTTCTAGGGCAGCTGAAAAACTTTACCAACATGACTGTGTTAAACCTCTTGATTAACTTCTCAGAGAAGAAAGAAATCAGCAGTGTGCAGCAAATGGAGCTTAAGGTACTGTCTACAATAATTTCCCTTAGAGTAATTGATGCAGTTACTTCCTGAAAATCCCTTGTGCAACAGGCATGCTGAAAGGGTTCACAGCAAGATTTGCATTGCTCATGGTTTGATGCAATCCAGAAAATTACCAAGCCCTTCTAGATGGTCCCTCCCCAGCTTCCTGTTGGTCCCATTCAGATATTGAAAGTTTGCTCTAAGGTCTCCTCGGAGCCTTCTCTTCTCCAGGCTGAACAGCCCCAATTCTTTCAGCCTGGCTTCATAGGAGAAGTGCTCCAGCCTTCTGAACATCTTTGTGGCCCTCTTTTGCACCCATTCCAGCAGACCCATGTCCCTCTTGTGTTGGGGGTCCCATAGCTGGACACAATAGTTTGGTTTTGTTCTCCTTCCACACAAGCCCACTGAGCAAGTGTGTTGCACTGGGAAAGAAAAAGAAATGCATTGATACAGCTGGGCCCATGGGTGCCTAAGGTAAGGTGGTGATATTAAGGCATTACTGTAAACTGAGCTTCATCTGACTGTCTGCTTCCAAACCCAGAACAAAGCAGAATACAGAACACAGAATTAACCAGGTTGGAAAAGACCTTTGAGATCATTGAGTCCAACCTAGCACCCAACACCATCTAACTATGGCACCAAGTGCCTCACCCAGTCTCTTTTAAAACACTTCCAGTGATGGTGACTCCACCACCTCCCTGGGCAGTCCATTCCAATGGCCAATCACTCTTTTTCTACAATCCCTCTTTCTCTACAATCCCAGGGAGAAAAACCCCCATACCCCCCATACACACGAAATGAATCTTGGACATAAAAACAAATGCCAGAGTCATTCCAACAATACTCCTGGGCAAGGAGGGGGCAGCCCTGGAGCAAGTACTATTCATTATTATTGATGAGTATTCTCAGAGAGAAACAGAGGATGTTGCTTAATGGTTTGATCTAGTGTGCTATCAGAGAAGATGGAAAGCATAAGAGTGAAAGAACTTCTCAAATGAAAAAGATGAGGAATCTTCTGAGCTGTTGCTGGTCTTTTAATTCCCTGTGCTGTGAGGGAGCAACATACAAAAAGAGAAGATGGTTTCAGTGAAAGTCTTGTGAGATTAAGTCACTGAATCACAGAATGAGAGGGGTTGGAAGGGCCCTCTGGAAATCTAGTCCAACCTCTGCGTAGCGTCATACAGAGCAGGCTGCACAGAGCAGTGTCCAAATAGGTTTTGAATGACTCCAGATATGGAGACTCCACCACCTCTCTGGGCAGCCTTTTTCAGTGCTTTACCACCCTCAAACCAAAGAAGCTCTTCCTCATGTTTAGGATGGAATTTCCTATGTGGAAGTTTTTCCTTTATCTCTTACCCTGTCACTGAGCACCACTGAAAAAGTCTGGTCCCATCCTCCTGACACCCACCCTTTAAGTATTGCTAAGCATTGATAAGACCCCTCCCCTCAGTCTTCTCTTCTCCAGGCTAAAAAGCCTTCATTCTAATCCTCTAATCATCATTGCAGGTCTTTGCTGTACCCTCTCAAGCAGGTTCCTGTCCTTCTTGAACAGGGGAGCCCAGAACTGGACACAGTCCTTATACTAAGGCACTCAGCTTGTTTCAGCTGTAAGAATGTCACCTGGAGGTTTGCTTTTTCACTGGGAGCTGGAGTCTCAGGAACATTCAGCAAATGCTCATGCATCTGATTTGCTGTGCAGTCAGCATAACTCCCCGTGCCAGCTGGGCAGGGGCAGGTGGAAGCTGATGGAGTTGTGCAGGGACTTAGTAGATTTGTAGAGACAGTCAGAAAACACATGGGGGGAAAAAGGAAGCTCAGAAGATGATCTGGCTCTGGCATGGAGTAGATATTGTGTAGGCAGACCCAAAGATGATCAGAGAAGCTTTGGGGGAAGCAACACCTAAGGTCAACAGCCCCACAGACATGGATATGCTGCTGCTTTGCACAGCTAGAGGCTTTTTTCCTCCAAGTAGTATGGATGACTGAGACAGCAAAGTTAGTTGATATGGCAGCTTGCTGGCTGATCAGACAGGATCAGAGGTGTCCAGTGGTGCCAGATCATCTGCTGTCCACTCTTCAGAATCATTCAAACAACGCATCCAGTTGCAACAGAAACCCAGAATTACCTATAGCTCTTGAGACAAGTCTGTAGCATACACTGTAACATCATTCCTTAACAGATCCCTGATGGCTGTGCAGACTTAAAAGGTCTGGGGACCAGGAATTCCCCCATCACAGCCTCTCACATCCCTTTGTCCTGAATGGGGATTCAGAAAGTGCCCTGGATTCTGCTGGAGCGGGGTGGGCTCAAAAAGGGGCTGTGTGGTGGGTGCCAAGGATGTTCTACCACCTGTATGCAGGGCTCTCAAGGCCTGCATACCCATGAAACCCCTCCCCAGCTGCCTGTGATGGTGAAGGACCACAGCAGCCAGCTGGCAGGCAAGGAGAGCAGCCAGCAAAGCAGGCAGAGGGACCATTAGGAAAATATCTTTGGCATGAAGCCTGGCAAGTGCATGGTGCCAGCGAGAGGGGAGGCGGCGGGGAGGAGGAGCAGCAGGATGCTGCCAGAACTGGCCCCGAGGTCTGGGTGACAGCAGGGTCCCCAGCCTCATCCTTTATTTAGCTACAAGCTCCACTCATTCCAGTGGAAGCTGATGTTGATGCTATGGTGGTGCAGCTCCTGAGGCTTCAGGGATGTTTCTGCAGTGAGGAACAAGTGAAAAAAAGAGACATAAGCTGAGGTTTTGAGGTAGGTTCCAGGAAAGGAGCTGGCCAAGGGAAAGGGACAAGATAAGAATTTATCTCTTTGCACCAAGAAAAAAAAGAGTGGTCAGGCATTGGAGTGGGCTGCCCAGGGAGGTGGTGGAGTCACCATCCCTGGAGGTGTTCTAGAGATGTGTGGACATGGCACTTTGGGACATGGTTTAGTGGGTTTGGTGGTGTTGGGCTCATCTACAACTACCTGAAGGGTGGTTGTAGCCAGGAGGGGGGTGGTCTCTTCTCCCAGGCAACCAGCACAGAACAAGAGGACACAGTCTCAAGCTGTGCCAGGGGAAGTTTAGGCTCAAGGTGAGGAGAAAGTTCTTCACTGAGAGAGTCATTAGCCACTGGAATGTGCTGCCCAGGGAGGTGGTGGAGTCACCATCCCTGGAGATGTTCAAGAGGGGATTGGACGTGGCACTTGGTGCCATGGTTTAGTCATGAGGTCTGTGGTGACAGGTTGGACTTGATGATCTTTGAGGTCTCTTCCAACCTTGGTGATTCTGTGATTCTGTGATTGTTGGACCTGATGACCTTAGAGGTCTTCTCCAACCTTAATGATTCTATGAGAAATGCAGAGAGACACTTGACCAGCAATACTAAAAAGTCTACAGGGTGACCAGCAGCCAAATGACGTAGGCTGGAGCATCTCCTGCCCGTTGCTCGTACGGGTGCGCTTGGCTCACACCCTCCTCACGCCAGGTTTGCTCTGCCAGCGGCAGGGGGGAGCGGGTGGCTGGTTCTCGCCTCGCTCAAGGCTCATCTCCCCCACTGGGTTTGCTCCCTGCAGCACATCTCCAGAGGAGCAGATTTTTTAATTTCAATAAACTCTGGGAGAAATAGATCAGCGCTAAGGAGGGGGAGCAGCCACAGGAAGTGAGTTTAACTGCTCGGCTGCAGAATATTAATAGGCTGGAATGTTATTAGAATAATTTTTCACCGTTTATTAGAATAATTTTTCATCATGAATAATAAATTAATGGAATAATTTAGTGCCGCCAGCCCTCTGTTTGAAAGGGTATTTTATTTAAAAGTAGCTTGAAAAGTGGTGGCTGGGAAGGTGGGCTGGGGAGTGGACCTGGGATGGAGGAGGCTCTGCAAGCCTGCACTCTTTGGGTTCATTCCACCTCACCCACCCAAGGCTCAGACTGGATGTTAGGAAGAAATTATTCACAGAGAGAGCGATTGCCCATTGGAATGGGCTGCCCTGGGAGGTGGTGGAGTCGCCATCATTGGAGATGTTTAGGAGGAGACTTGATAGGGTGCTTGGTTGTGTGGTTTAGTTGAGTAGGTGGTGTTGGATGATGGGTTGGACGCGATGATCTTGAAGGTCTCTTCCAACCTGGTTTATTCACAGTATCACAGTATCGATAAGGTTGGAAGAGACCTCGAAGATCATCGAGTCCAACCTGTCACCACAGACCCCACGACTAGACCATGGCACCAAGTGCCATGTCCAGTCTCCTCTTGAACACCTCCAGGGACGGTGACTCCACCACCTCCCCGGGCAGCCCATTTCAATGGCGAATCACTCTCTCGGTGAAGAACTTTCAATGAATTGAATTGAATTGAATTGAATTGAATTGAATTGAATTGAATTGAATTGAATTGAATTGAATTGAATTGAATTAAATTCAGTTCAATTCTATTCTATTCTATTCTATTCTATTCTATTCTATTCTATTCTATTCTATTCTGTTCTATTCTATTCAGTTCTGTTCTATTCTGTTCTGTTCTATTCTGTTCTATTCTATTCTGGAATCACAGAACTTTTCCACTTGGAAAAGACCTCTAGGATCATTGAATCCAATCATCAGCCTAACACCATCATGTCCCAAAGTGCCATGGCCGCATGTTTCCTGAACACCTCCAGTGATGATGACTCCGCCACCTCCCTAGGCAGAGTGTTCCAATGTCTGACAACTCTTGCAGGAAAGAATTTTTTCCTCATATCCATTCTAAACCTCCCCTGGCACAATTTCAGGCCATTTCCTCCAGTTCTGTCACCTGATACTAACGAGAAGAGGCCAACCCCCACCTCACTCCAACCTGCTTTCAGGCAGCTGTAGAGAGAAATGAGAGAAATCAGCCTCTTTTTCTCCAGGCTGAACAATCCCAGTTCTCTCAGGCACTCCTCATAAGGCCTCCTTCTCACCATCTAGCTAGGGAGACCCAGCCAGATGAGTCCATCACTGCTGAAGGCATTGCCTGGGACAGGTGACTGTTGGAGCAAAAGATTCAACTCCTGAACCCTGTAGCTGAGGTCTCCTCTTGCCCAGCTGTGCATCACCACAGCTCCACATCCCAGTGTAAAGTGCCTCATGCTCCCAGCATCCTGGGAAGTGACTGTATCCCTCCCAGGTACCTTTACATGGCTTTAACCCCTTGCTTCCCTGTCTCGCAGTGGGATATTGATGTTGGTTGTGGTACTTCTGTGCAAGCCAAGAGGTCTTTCTCCTATATTTTTTTCCTTTTTAATTTTATTTGCATCTGTGTGGAAGATAATCATTCCTCAGAGGGCTATTCACACCACAAAAGCACAATGACATTATTCTCTCCCTCTCTCTCTCTCTCTCTCTCTCTTTCTACTGTTTTACTCTACAACTGACAATTAATGTTAGAAAGAACATGAAATGGGGGAGAAATTACAGCAATTTATCAACTGAAATTATAGGTGTAGACACATGTCAGCAGTGGAAACAGTTTCTATCAAAATTAAAGTATTTAGAGATTTTCCTCAAATTTCAAATTATGCAAATCCTTTTTTTTTTTTTTTAAATTATTTTTTGGGGGGGTGGGGGGGTGGGGTGGGGTTGGGGTGTGATACTCTGGTACTGTCGCTTTAATTGCAGGATTCCCCGCAAGCTGCACACTGCAAACCAGGATTCGAGCTCTTCAGAGAGCAGCTCCCTGCTCTGAGCACATCTTATTAATTCCACAAAGTTCCCATCCCTCTAACAAATGGAATCTGTGTGGCAGAGCAGGCAGCGGTGCTCCTGGTTTCAATCTGTCACGAAGGACCCTGCTGTTTGCAGAGGTTACTCGACAGCTGGATGAGCAGACAGGTTTGAGTCCAAACATGGATTCAAATGCATATTTATACATAAAACATATTTATCCAACAACGGCGTGGGAACAGCTCGTGCTGCTGAAGTTTCTTCAAGTCCCTTTATGGGAAGAACACCGCAAGCAGAGACAGAGGAGGAGTCTGGATTCCAGCCTCTTTTAGTTGGGGCAGCCCTCGTTATCAGTCTAGGCTGGGGGGTGATGAGATTCAGAGCAGCCCTGCAGAAAAGGATGAGGGGGTTGCTGGTGGATGAGAAGCTGGACATGAGCCAGCAATGGGCACTTGAAGCCCAGACTAGAATAGAAAAGAATAGAGTAGAATAGAATAGAATAGAATAGAATGGAATGGAATGGCTTGGAATAGACTAGACTAGACTAGAAAAGAATAGAGTAGAATAGAATAGAATGGAATGGAATGGAACGGAATGGAATGGAATGGAATGGAATGGAATGGAATGGAATGGAATGGAATGGAATGGAATAGAGTAGAATAGAACAGAACAGAATAGAATAGAATAGAATAGAATAGAATAGAGTAGAATAGAATAGAATAGAATGGAATGGAATGGCTTGGAATAGACTAGACTAGAAATAGAATAGAATAGAATAGAATAGAATAGAATAGAATAGAATGGAATGGAGTAGAATAGAACAGAACAGAATAGAATAGAATAGAAGAGAATAGAGTAGAATAGAATAGAATAGAATAGAATAGAATTAACCAGGTTGAAAAAGACTTCAAGATCATCAAGCCCAACCTATCACCCAACACTATCTATTGAACTAAACCAGGGCACCAAGCCCCCCATCCAGTCTCTTCTTAAACACCTCCAATGGCCAATGGCATCTTGGGCTGCATCAAAAGCAGCATGGCCAGCAGATGGAGAGAAGGGATTCTGCCACTCTGCTCTGGTGAGATCTCACCTGGAGTGCTGTGTTCAGCTTTGGGACTCCCAGCACAAGAGGCACATGGACTTGCTGAGGCAGGTGCAGAGGAGGGCCACAAAGATGATCACAGGGTTGAAGCACCTCTCCTATGAGACCAAGCTGAAAGAGGAGGTTGTTCAGCCTGGAAAAGAGAAGGCTCCAGGGAGACCTTATAGCTTCATTTCAATGTTTGAAGGGGACCAATGGGAAGGCAGGGGAGGGACTGTTCAGAAGGGCTTGTAAGGACAGGATGAGAGGCAATGGTTTGAAACTGGAGCAGGGTAGATTTAGCTTGGACATGAGGAAGAAATTCTGCACAAGGAGTGGTAAAATACTGGCACAGGTTCCCAGTGATGTGGCTGAGGCTCTGTCCCTGGAGATATTCAAAGCCAAACTTTATGCAGCCCTGAAACCTGATCCAGTTGGAGGTGTCCCTGCTGGCTGCAGGGAGGCTGGACAAGATGACCACTTTTGAGGGACCCTTCCAACCTGATGCTCTCTGTGAATCTGTGTGGCCTCACCAGTGCCCAGCACAGAGAGAATCCCTGGCCAGGTCCTGCTGGGCACACTATTGCTGACAGAAGAAACCAATAAGTTTCTTTTACTACTTTTTAATGTGTCCATCCCAAGCCACAACCAGCTGCCTGGGATCTATTTGCATATGCCAGGCAACCGAGGCTCCTGACAGTCACTGCATCCAACTCCAATAACCATGATATGCTCCATCTGCTGACACAGCCCCGGCACAACAGCAGTGGGGAGCTGCACTGCCAGAGGCACTCTCCTCCAGCAGCTGAATGGCTGAACAGCTGGGAAATCGTGGAAGGACACTTCCCAGAGAGGAGCAGGGCTGCTGGCCCTGCTTCCTGCTGCACACACAATGTGGAGCACAGGCAGAGCAGCCACGCAGACAACAACATGTTACCAGGGCAGCCTCAGTGACAGCATCCATGTCCTCTGCATCCCGAGCACACATCTCGTTGAGGATGCCCCTGCTTACTGCAGAGGGGGGGTTGGACTAGATGACCATGGGAGGTCCCTTACAACCCTGAACATTCAATGATTCTATGATTCTAAGTAGCCATGAGCTGAAGAGAAGCTGGGGAATTGGCTGATGTAAAGTAAAAGTCTAACTGGGAAAATAAGTTTTCTACAGGCCACTACACATTCAGATGAGGTAGAATTTAACCTGTTTAGGATTCCAGTGTTGATGATCCCTTTGTGCCAACCATCCTCATCACTGCTGTTTGTTAAAGGAGTGGTGGTGTCTGAGCTGAGCAGGCAGGAAGAGGGAGAGAGGCTAGAGACAGCATAAGTATGATGGGCAACACTCAGTTGGGCCTCCTCCACAGGAAGTTCCCAGCAGGTTCATATGTTTTGATACGCATTTTGTCATGCAATGAGGAATGGAGATGGGTGGTCAACTGCACGAGGGATGATGGATGTCCCAGCGGGAGCAGGGTGATGCTCAGCATGGAGCTTCTGGATGGGCTTTGGTTGGGGTTACTCTTGTTCTTGAAAGAGACAGGAGGAAGAACAGAGCCGGGAATAGAGAATAGAATAGCATAGCATAGCATAGCATAGCATAGCATAGCATAGCATAGAATAGAATAGAATAGAATAGAATAGAATAGAATAGACCAGGTTGGAAGAGACCTTCGAGATCATTGTGTCCAACCTGTCACCCATCACCATCTAATCAACTAAACCATGGCACCAAGCACCCCATCAAGTCTCTTCCTAAACACCTCCAGGAATGGCAAGTTGTGCCTGGGAAAGCTGAGGAAAACATGTGTGTTTTCCCAAAGTTTGGGATGAGAGCTTCAGGAAAGGCAACAGATAGGTTCCACCTGAAAGGGAAAGGGAAAAAAAGGGAAGGGAAGGGAAGGGAAGGGAAGGGAAGGGAAGGGAAGGGAAGGGAAGGGAAGGGAGGGAAGGGAAGGGAAGGGAAGGGAAGGGAAGGGAGGGAAAGGGAAGGGAAGGGAAGGGAAGGGAAGGGAAGGGAAGGGAAGGGAAGGGAAGGGAAGGGAAGGGAAGGGAAGGAAGGGAAGGGAAGGGAAGGGAAAAAAAGGAAAAGGGAAAAGGGAGAAGGGAAGGGGGAAAGGGAAAAGGGAGAAGGGAAGGGGAAAAAGGAAAAGGGAAAAGGGAGAAGGAAAAGGGAAAAAGGGAGAAGGAAGGGGGAAAGGGAAAAGGGAGGGAAAAGAGAAGGGAAAAGAAAGAAAAGAACAGTCATTGGGAGAAGGGGGGAAAGCAGAATTGATTCAAGCTTCTTTTTTTTTTTTTAATTTTTTTTTCCCCCAAATAATTCAGTGATTCTCATTCAGCTGGTGCTTTTCTTAAAGACCAAAGAGCCTATATGATAAGCATATTTTACAAATTAGGTAGCGATTTATCCCGCTTTTGTTTTAATGATTGAAATGAATGATGTCGTGCCGCTTGCTGCTGCTGCTGCATTCAGTGCCTGCTGTTCTTGGGAGCTGAAGACACCGAGAAATTTGCATACTTAATGCCGGGAACTGGCACAGACTAAATAGCTTCTTTTCTTTCCTCTGTGTTTGTAGATTTACTGTAGTGCTGGGTTTAATCAAAGGCTTTTTAAAGCCGTCCGTGTGCCGTTTCACAATGCTGAACTTGCATGTGACAAAGGCAGCTATTTATTACTTATCAGCTTTATGGCAAGTACCACAGGCTACTCTAATTAAAGGTATAGGGGCTGCATACCCCTGCAGGAAAAGGCACTGCCCAGTTAACATTGCTAATCCCTAATCAAGCCATGGCATGGATTAATAATTATTTATTTTATTTTTAAGGTGGGGGGGGTGGGTGTTGTTTCTTTCTGGTTGAATGTTTAGCAGAATTAGGGCTAGGCAAGGGAGTTATGCCAAGAAAAGTCCCTTTGGATGGCATCTGAACTTCCAGGTGTAAGAGGTGAGCTCTCAGTATGGCTCCTTTAGGCTTCATTCATTGAGGTGTTCTACACTTTCACCTGTGCAGAGGTAGAGCCGGCTGGGACCTTGTCTTGTTCATGAAACATCACCAAAAAAGGATGAAAACCTTAAGGCAAAGATGTTCCATGGAGGAAAAATCCCTGTCAACCAGCCTTCTTGTGGGCTTTCCTGTGTGTTTCTTAGGTGCACATGAGAGTGAGCAGAAAAGAGAGAGCTGTCCAACTCCATCACTTGATTTGGGGTTGAGTGGATCATCAAGCAGAAGATGGGGAGTGAAAAGCTCTTCTTGAGAAGGACTATGACTAAGGCCCAGCCCTCGGAGGTCAGGTCATGACCCAGCTGACTCTTCTATTTATTAAACCAGTGCCGCAGTCCCAGGTCTAAGAAACCTTCTTATGATCGATAGGTTTTGATTTGAGAACTAATCTTGTGATACAATCCTGCCCCTTCAAAAACCACCCCAAACTTCTCTTTTGCTTTGATCCAGCGCAGACAAAAATAACTGCTGAACTTTGGAGGATGCTTGCAGAATGGAAACACTGTACCGTGGACAGCTCTGCATTCAAATCAGCAGACCCTGCAAGAAAAACCCTGCAGAGCATAGCTATGCTGACTGTAGAGAAAGTAGGATCGCCCTTTATTTACCACCAGCAAATTTAGGGCTCCCTTTGAAGTCAGTAATAAATTTCCACTGGCAAATGATTATTATTTGGAGCGGCAAGAAAACACATTTTGCCCTCCAAATATTTTCTGAGTTAGAGAAACAAAACGCGGTGCAGGGGGACAGAAAACAGAATTAATCTCTCATCAGGGTTGGCCCTTAAAAGAGGCAAACTTCTTAAAAAAAAAGCCACCAAACAAAATAAACAGATTTCCCCCCCCTCCCCCCAACATCTGCTGGGAGCACTTGGAGATAACTGGCAGCTTGAACAATAACTCTGAGGACTGGAGTCCTTGAACAATGGGAGTGGGACGAGAGCAGCCCTCGCCGTGGCATCATTTCCAGGCCTTCTGCACATGCAATTGGTTAACAGGAATAAAGATCAAGTTGGACCAATAGCACTATAATTTGGAAACAAATATATTGATTACAAGAGAGTCCCGCTGGAATGAATGGGGACTACTTGCAAAGTGTGGTTATTATTCTGCCTGCATAAGGATTATAGACTATGGTCTTCTGTGGTTGTGAATTGATCAGCATGACATTATCATCTTGCAAATGTAATATTAGCACACTGCAGGAACGTGGAGCCCTGTGTTGGGGTCCACACAGACGTGAGGTGATTCAGCAGTGCCCAGCCCCAAGGACCACTCATGCACAGCAATTCCCCTTCCCTGGTGGAAGGGGTCCAGAGGAAGCCACGGAGATGATTAGAGAGCTGGAGAACCACCTCTGTGGGGACAAGCTGTGAGAGTGGGGGCTGTGCAGCCTGGAGAAGAAAAGGCTCTGGGAAGACCCTAAAGAGGCTTTCCAGTACCTGGGGGAGGTCTACAAGAAAGCTGGGGAGGGACTTTTTACAAGGGGTTATAGTTGACACGATGAGGGGCAATGGCTTTGAGCTGGAAGAGGGGAGATTTAGACTGGAGATTAGAAAGAAATTCTTTACAGTGAGGGTGGTGAGGCACTGGAACAGGCTGCCCATCGAGGTCATGAATGCCCCCTCTCTGGAAGCATTTAAGTTCAGATTGGATGGGCCCTTGAGCTACCCATTCTAGTGGAAGGTGTCCCTGCCTATGGCAGGGGGGGTTCAAACTTTAAAGTCCCTTCCAACCCAAACCATTCTTTGATTCTGTGATTCTCTCCTCTTCTCTGGCTGCTAATTCCTGCAGATCCTTTTAAAAACCATGGTCATCACCAGACCCTGCAGGTCACGTGCTTCTGAACCTCACTAATGGGGAGTTTATCTTGCTTCTGAAGTGGCTGCTTAATAAAAGAAACAAAAAACTGGCTATGAAATATTTAGGAGAAAGGATGGTACTAAAATAACAGGATTTGCCAAAACCTCAACACCTATTAATAATGTTTTAGAACACAATAATGGGATTAATTTTCAACTCTTTGCTTTTTTTTTCTTTTTATTTTTGCTTTCACCACTGGTGGGTTTTAGTTAGGTTCAGCATTTTATTCAGCTCTGGAAGTGACACCAAATCACTCTGGTTTTATTCCTGACTATCTATTTGTTTAAATTTAAATCTCAGAATCCCAGCATGGCAGGTCTGGAGATCATCTTGTCCAACTGCCCTGCTAAAGTAGGGTCACTCAGAACAGGCTGCCCAGGACGCTGTCACAGAATCCCACAGAATCCCAGAATGGTAGGGGTTAGAAGGAACATCTGAGGATCATCTAGTCAAACTCCCCTGCTAAAGCAGAATCACCTGGAGCACATCACACAGGAACACATCCAGGTGGATTTTGAATGCCTCCAGAAAAGTAAACTTTCAAATTATAGGCTGAGATGCCCTTGGAAGACTTTAAATTCCCTAATCCATCTTTCTTAAAGCAGCAGAATCTCACATTGTCTAAATTACCATCTTGGCAGGAAGCCAACCGACCAGACTCCTTTCAAAACACAAAGATCCTCAAGTTGCACTATTCCAGAACTAGCAGCAATGAATCCCAAGCTCCCAGAGACCTCACGACCTGTCTACACAACTGGCAATTATCATCCACCTTTTGCTCTTGTTCTACCACTTAGAATCACAGAATAAGAGAATTGGGAAAGACCTCTAAGATCATCAGGTTCAACTGCTGACTTAACACCACACTGCTTCTCTGTGTCTACATGATGATGAGTTGAATGCAATGATCTTGAAGGTCTCTTCCAACCTGGTCTGGTTGTCTGATCGGTCTGGTCTGGTCTATTCTATTCTATTCTATTCTATTATTCTATTCTATTCTTCTTATATTATTCTATTCTATTCTATTCCATTCCATCCTTCATTCCATTCCATTCCATTCCATTCCATTTCCATCCACTTTCCACTCCATCCACTCCACTCTATTCTTTCTATTCTATTCTATTCTATTCTATTCTATCTATTCTATCTATTCTATTCTATTCCATTCCATTCCATTCCATTCCATCCATCCATTCTATTCATTCTATTCCATTCCATTCATTCCACTCCATCCACTCCACTCCATTCCACTCCATCCCCTTCCATGCCATTCCCATTCCATCCATTCCATTCCACATGTTGATAACTCAGAACAATGTTATGTCTACCTCATCTTTTAACATGAGCACCACTGCTGCCTTCACACTGCTGCTCCCCTTTGATGAAGCAGCTCTTTGGCTCCCTGCATTTGAAGTTACTCCATTGTGCTGGTTTAATTCATTTCTTTTTTGTGTGTGTTTTGTTTTATTTAAGGCTCAGCTGAGCCTGTCAAACAGACCAGTGACTTTAGGGCCCATCTTTAGCTACTTGCAGAGAACAGGTTTTCCAGAGGTGGGTGTTCAATATTTTCTGCAAATTGTTTCTCTTTAATGAGCCCAACCTCAGGCTCCCAAGACGAAAGACACCCAAAGTGCTGATCGCTCCTTAAAACCCTGTAGCAAAGTTAAATTGCAAAGTTGCATTTTCTTTCCTCAATAATTTCCCCTGCATTTTAATTCCTTTCACTTTGACAGCCTTAAAGGAGACAGATCAGCCTGAGCCAAAGCTTTTACCCACTCTAAGCTAAGCCTGTTTTAGATGACTGTGATGTTTATTGAAAACTGAGAATTACGACACAAAAAAGTTGTGATTTTTTTTCCCCCACTGTGTAGGTACCAGCTCTGTGCAGGCCCTTTTGGGAGAACAGATGCAACAGCACAAAGCTGATCAAATGAACAACAGCAATGAGCAGGACCACAAATTTGCAAAGAGGGTTTTGCATTCAGTCCACTCTGCTCGAAACCGCACACAGAGGCTCTAATGGCCTTCTTGGGTCTCATCATGCTGGTGCAGCTGTTACTTCAGCAAGTGTTAGCCTAAAGGGAAAAGAGACACTTATTTTTGGTGTGTGGTGGCTGCTGCAGCTTCATCAGCCTGATTTATGTGCTGATTTGCATATGTTCACCCACAAACGCTGTGAATTGCGCTTTTCCACCACACCGTACCACGAACGCCAACGGTGCTGTTCCACCTGCTGGGCTTGCATGGATCTGGGGTGGTAGGGGAGTTATCAGGCCAGCCCTAAAGCTTCAGGTTCTTCCACAGTCACTTGGTGATAATGCATCATGTGCAGGAAAAGATGGATGATATTGGAGCTGGGATATGTTTTTGGGGTGTTGTTTTTTTTTTGCTGGCTAAATGGGTGCTGAACTATTTCACATCCCTGGCCAGAAAAGATGCTACCAATGCATCACTTGCAGGCCCAAACTGGTGGCATTTTCACTTGAACTTAAGGAAAAAATTCTTTGCTATGATGGTGCTGAAGCACTGGAGCAGGCTGCCCAGTAAGGTTGTGGAATCTCCTTCTCTGGAGTGATTCTAAACCTCCCTGGACACTGTGATCCTGGGCAACCTACTGTGGGTGACCCTACTTTAGCAGGAGGGTTGGACTGGATGATCTGCAGAAGTCTCTTTCAAGCCACACCATGCTGGGATTCTGTGGTTCTGTGATCTACACAGGGCAGTAACTGGCTCTGTATCACTCTTTTTATGGTAACTGTTGTGTTGACTCATAAAAAAACCACAAACAAACACCCAGCAAAAACTCTGTGAGCAAAAAATTGTTTTATTTAGACCCCAGTTTCTCCACATCTGATGTTTCTGCAAGAAACCTAGGTATTATCTGTGCTCTACTGTTGTCTTCACTTTAGCCTCCAAACATATCTGCAGTTCCATGATATCCTAAAGACAAAGGAAATGACCTCCCCTGAGTAAACACAAAAGTACCAAGTGACACTGGAACACTATCACACAGTGAAGCCTTCTTGGATGAAGGTCATGAAGACCTCAACTTGAGCTGGGCCAGCAGGAGCAGGGAGGCATTCGCCCTTGTATACAGCACTGGTAAGGCCACACCTGGAGTACTGTGTCCAGTTCTGGGCCCGCAGTTTAGGAAAGGATGTTGACTTGCTGGAGCGTGTGTCAGAGAAGGGCAACAAAGTTGGGGAGGGGTTGGAAGAAAAGCCCTATGAGGAGAGGCTGAGGGAGCTGGGGTTGCTTAGCCTGGAGAGGAGGAGACTCAGGGTGACCTATTGCTCTCTACATTACTGAAGGGAGGTTGTAGCCAGGCAGAGGTTGGTCTCTTCTCTCAGGCAGGAACACCAGAACAAGAGGACACAGTCTCAGGCTGCACCAGGGGAGGTTTAGACTGGGTTAGGAGGAAGTTTTACAGAGAGAGTGATTGCCATTGGAATGGGCTGCCCAGGGAGGTGGTGGAGTCACCATCATTGGAGGTATTCAGGAGGGAGACTTGATGGGGTACTGGGTGCCGGATCTAGTTGTTTAGGTGGATTGGATGGGTTGATAGGTTGGACACGATGATCTTGAAGGTCTCTTCCAACCTGGATTTATTGTATTGTATTGTATTCCCACTTCTCACCTTTGGGGAGGAACGCATTCAGACCCTGGCTGCAAAATCCCTTCTGCACATGAGAAGCAGTGCCGATTTTCCTCTAGGTGTGGCAGTCAGCAGAGAAACTTGCTCTAGAATTGATTTTATTCCATTTTATTACTCACAGCTCTTCCAGAGTTTACAATCTCTCAGGAGACCTTTTAAGACATCTGCTGATGCTTCACTTACAAATCAAATTTCCCCTTCCTGGTACTTGGCAGGGTCCCATCTCCCACCTGAGCTGCTAGAGCACCAGGCCACTCCCACCATTATGATATTTCCCCCCCCAAACTGGGAAACTTTCTCAACTGGGAAATTTTCCCAGTTCAAGCTTCAGGTTTTAATATTCAAACCTTTTTTTTTTTTCTTTTTAACCACAAGGTAAAAGCAGAATGTTTCTGCTTGAGCTGGATCTGCAAAGCAAGGTTTCTTTGAGGTGTTGGGTAGAGACAGCACCTCCTTACCCTCTGCCTGACAAGGCTGTGTCAGATGGGCACGTTTGAGACACAGGAAGAGTTGCTGAGAAAGAA